>JACBKR010001606.1:0-41321 GCA_014218235.1 Colocasia esculenta | reverse complement strand
TTGGTTTATTTTAGCTTTTTCTATTTTAACAGTCAATTTTAGTTTTGTTTTTTTTTTAAAGGAAGAACTTAGCTAGGTTTGGGGGTCCAAAATTAGAAATACTAATCCAATCGGCCTTCGGTTCCTTCCAACACGGTCGAGGCGATGAGTGTAACTTGTGAAAACTGACGGAGTTCAATTCAGACTCCCAGTTTAAGCTCGACGCTCAAATTCACATTAAGCAAGTTAGTTTAGTTTAAAAATGAAGAACTTAGGTTTGGGGGTCCAAAATTAGAATACTAATCCGATTGGCCTCCGATTTTTTACAACACGGCCAAGGCGATGATTGTGACTTGTGGAAACTGACGGAGTTCAGTTCGGACTCCCGGTTTGAGCTCGACGCTCAAATTCACATTAAGCAAGTTAGTTTAGTTAAAAATGAAGAACTTAGTTTGGGGGGTCCAAAATTAGAAATACTAATCTGATTGGCCTCTGGTTTTTCCAACACGACCAGGGCAATGATTGTGACTGTGGAAAACTGACGGAGTTCAGTTCGGACTCCCGATTTGAGCTCGATGCTCAAATTCACATTAAGCAAGTTAGTTTAATTTAAAATGAAGACCTTAGGTTTGGGGGTCCAAAATTAGAAATACTAATCCGATTGGCCCTTGGTTTTTCCAGCATGGCCAGGGCGATGGTTGTGACTTGTGGAAACTGATGGAGTTCAGTTCGGACTCCCGGTTTGAGCTCGACGCTCAAATTCATTTTTAAGCAAGTAAGTTTTGTTTTGTTTTGTTTAAAAAGGAAGAAGTTAGCTAGGTTTGGGGGTCCAAAATTAGAAATACTAATCCAATCGACCTCTAGTTTGTTCCAGCATGGTCGGGGCGATGAGTGTGACTTGTGGAAACTGACGGAGTTCAATTCGGACTCCCGGTTTGAGCACGACGCTCAAATTCACATTAAGCAAGTTAGTTTAGTTTAAAAATGAAGAACTTAGGTTTGGGGGTCCAAAATTATAAATACTAATCCGATTGGCCTCCGATTTTTTCCAGCACGGCCAGGGTGATGGTTGTGACTTGTGAAAACTGACGGAGTTCATTTCGGACTTCCAGTTTGAGCTCGATGTTCAAATTCACATTAAGAAAGTTAGTTTAGTTTTAAAATGAAGAAATTAGGTTTGGGGGTCTAAAATTAGAAATACTAATCCGATTGGCCTCCGGTTTTTTCTAGCACGGCCAGGGCGATGGTTGTGACTTGTGAAAACTGATAGAGTTCAGTTCGGACTCCCGGTTTGAGCTCGATGATCAAATTCATTTTTAAGCAAGTTAGTTTTGTTTTGTTTTGTTTAAAAAGGAAGAACTTATCTAGGTTTGGGGGTCCAAAATTAGAAATACTAATCCAATCGGCCTTCGGTTTGTTCCAGCACGGTCAGGGCGATGAGTGTGACTTGTGGAAACTGACGGAGTTCAATTCGGACTCCCAGTTTGAGCTCGACGCTCAAATTCACATTAAGTAAGTTAGTTTAGTTTAAAAATGAAGAACTTAGGTTTGGGAGTCCAAAATTAGAAATACCAATCCCATTGGCCTCCGTTTTTTCCAACACGACTAGGGCGATGGTTGTGACTTGTGGAAACTTATAGAGTTCAGTTCGGACTCACAGTTTGAGCTCAACGCTCAAATTCATTTTAAGCAAGTTAGTTTAGCTTTGTTTTGTTTAAAAAGGAAGAACTTAGCTAGGTTTGGTGGTCCAAAATTAGAAATAATTATCCAATCGGCCTCTGATTTGCTCCATTACGGTCGTGTCGATGAGTGTGACTTGTGGAAACTGACGGAGTTCAATTCGGACTCCTGGTTTGAGCTCGACGCTCAAATTCACATTAAGCAAGTTAGTTTAGTTTAAAAATGAAGAACTTAGGTTTGGGGGTCCAAAATTAGAAATACTTATTCGATTGGCCTCTAGTTTTTTCCAACACGACTAGGGCGATGATTGTGACTTGTGGAAATTGACGGAGTTCAATTCGGACTCCCGGTTTGAGCTCGACGCTCAAATTCACATTAAGCAAGTTAGTTTAGTTTAAAAATGAAGAACTTAGGTTTGGGGGTCCAAAATTACAAATACTAATCCGATTGGCCACCGATTTTTTCCAGTACGGCCAGGGCGATGGTTGTGACTTGTGGAATCTGACGGAGTTCAATTCAGACTCCCGGGTTGAGTTCGACGCTCAAATTCACATTAAGCTAGTTACTTTAGTTTAAAAGTGAGTAAATAAAATCTAAAAATTAAAATAATTTATTGCTTATAGTAGTATTTAAATTTAACTATTATTGTTATATATCTATTGTAGGTTCCTTCATCGGTGGCATGGGAGGAGACGAGGACGAGCATGTAGACGAGGACGAGGATTCATGATTTTCATTTCATTGTTACGCATTATTGTGGACATTTTTATTATTGTTGTGGACATTTGTATTATTATTATTATGGACATTTATTATTGTTGTGGACATTTTTATTATTATTATGGACATTTATTATTATTGTGGACATTTTTATTATTATTGTGGACATTTATTATTGTTGTGGATGTTCATTATTGTGTTATTGTTGTGCACATTTTATACTTTTGATTTACACAGGTTATTTTCTTTAAAAATATATGTATATTTTAAAAAAAATAAAAATATAGAGACCGAGTAGTGGCCGAAATAATTCAGTCACTATTCGGTCACTAAAACAGTGACCGATTTGTGACCTAAAATCGTCAGTCGCTATCAGCGACCGACGACCTCAGTCAATAGTCGGTCACTACTTTAGTGACCGAAATAGTGACCGATTGTCTTCGGTCGCAAGCAGCGACGCCACTTTTAGTCACTAACGCAGTCACTAAATTAGTGACCGATATGGTGACGGAATATTACCAGTCACTATTCGGCGACTATTTTAGTGACCAAAATAGTGACTGAAGTTTTCGGTCGCTATCAGCGACTGCAAATAATCGGTCACTAATCAGTCACTAAAAATTCTTCACGACAATTTCGGTCACTATTCGGTCACTATTTAGTCACTATTCGGTCTCTAGAACATTTAGTGACCGAATAGAGACGAAGTTGTCGGTCTCTAAATGTGCTTTTTCTTGTAGTGAAACATATCTTCTACTCTACCAAGGAAGGCGCGGAAGCAAAATACTAGCTAACAACGGTACGGAGAATACCACGGTCGGAAACTCCGTAGAACCTGCACGTCGTGACCACCACACAACTGGCTACGCAGACAGGGAGAACCCTGTTTGGACAAGAGACACTAGCTATGGAAAATACTACCACTAGTCAACTGGTCAGGTGCGTCCACTGACGTCTTATCCTCGACCCAGGTCCAAACCTCTACGCCTCGTCAGAGTGAGGCAAGAACACTAAGTACACAACAGTAACTGTCGTAGTCTGGCCAGACTACGGTCCCATGCCTGGCCTCTCTAGGTGGTTCTGGGGCCACAAAGAGCGAGGCAGTGAGAAAAGGACTAGCTGGACTGTGTCGGGCAGAACACCCAAACTGACCTCAGCATCCCAGACCAACTACGAGAGCTC
The DNA here is from genome assembly GCA_014218235.1 of Colocasia esculenta. NCBI lineage: Eukaryota > Viridiplantae > Streptophyta > Magnoliopsida > Alismatales > Araceae > Colocasia > Colocasia esculenta. The sequence continues at coordinate 37,760 of JACBKR010001606.1, read as the reverse complement.
TGCAAACGACTCAACGCCGCTGTCCTAACCACTATTTTCCCCTCCACTCCAGAGTCTGTGACTCAAGCACGCCCGTCGCCTGGAGTACTCCCTTAACAGGCGCATGGGGATGGGGGTCCCAGGCAACGGTAACAACCTCTCTTACGAGACAAGCCCTCAAGTGCCGAGCACCGGGCGAGTGACTAGTGTAGGACCATACTAGGGAACTAGCACTAGTGCCACAGGTACTATAAGAAGCGGAAACAACGAAGACTCCACAGACAATGGAACTCTGCAAGATTTTACCTGTCTCTACTGTAGTCACGACACATCGGGCCGTCGCAACCATGTCGCGACGCCACAAGCCGTCGCGACACTGTCGCGAAACCAAAGACCGTTGCAACCATGCCACGACTCCTAAGAGCGCCGCGATGATGTAGCGGTGGCCTAGCCAGTCACGATAGCATCACAACCTCTATACAGGTTGGTCCGAGACAATCCTCCTGCAGACCACCCCAAATCCAATACAAAACACATCCACATGAGGAGGGGTGTATGCTAAACATGTAGGAAAGCTTATAAACCATACAAACCACCTCAAACCCCACAAAACATGGATTTACAAGGAATCTACGCTCGATGGAATCCTCACTAACACGAGCATGATTCTCATACTCCCACAACCCCAAACCACGAGGAAACACAATCTCAAGGGGGGAGGGAGCATGTTAGGGTGAGAGGAGTCGAGGGTCCCTACCTTCAAAAGTAGAGCCGACCCACTGGGGCCTTCACGTCAGAATGGCCACCTCCTCCTCGCTCTAAGCTCCACGATCACGCTGCCTGCACGAACAGGGCGTCACCTCCCACCACGAGCACCTCAAGCACGCCGGGAAACCACCGGAGAGGGGAGAACTCAGAGGAGGAAGAAGAAGGGGGAAGAAGAGGAAGGAATGGGGGAGAGGGGGAAATGGGGCGCAGCCCTCGGTTTTAAACCGATGAGCCCCAAGACGTGACGGATCGGCCCGACGCAACAACGAGCATGTCGCGACGGCCACCCATGGTGCGACACCAAAAGCGGTCAAACCTCGAAGACCAGAAAACAAGAACGCGACGGTTGACCAGGTCGCACCAACGATGTACGCACCTGACACTCAACAAAACTGTTCTAATAGACGGGATAGCGGTCAAGTCTATCAGAAAAACAATCGTGTCGCCTGCAGATGGCACGACAAGAACGCGACGGCCACCCCCGTCGCGACCAAAACGTGATGGCCAGGTGTGTCTCCACACAACCCTGTCGTGATAGGCTCCCCCATCGCGACCCTAAGGAAGGGGCCAATGGCCCAAGGGGGGCCGGGTCTTACACTGTTATTTATTGTTCTTGATTAAATTGAGTATCCATAAGTGATTAGTAATTGTTTCATGAAATAGGTGTGCATGTGCATGGAAAGTGAGAGAACATGTGGCATGTGTGTGTGAAATGTGTTAATGTGCAAAGATAAAATTGTGCCAATGAGACACTACCACTATAGATTGCATGGAGTTGTACTGTAGTAGTGCCCTTACGGGAAATCTCAAATGTGTTATGTGATACCCGGGGCAATGGGTTGCGTGAAATCCTGGAGGTGGACAAGTTCCACTAGTAATGGTGGGGAGGGCTTCCCCAGTTCTACATAGTAACCAAGACTTGGTCACTTTGCCTGGTGATTAAGTATGTGTATGTGTTAAGTGATCTTTCTAGTGGTGGTTTGGGCTGTGTCTTGGCAATGTGTCCACAACTGAATATGTGAATAATGTGTAAAGTGACATATGTAAGTGGCACGTGTAAGTGCAAGTGATGTGACATGTGATACGTGAATGTACAAAGTGAAAATTATGTGAAAGCTATGTGAAATCATGTGTAACTGAAAGTGAATGATAATGTGAGAATAAATGCATGTGAAAGCCAAGGTAAAAGTGCATATGTTCATGTCATGCATGTGTTATGTGAATTATATTAATTGTGATATCATGTTTGGTACCATGTGTAGAAGTATGTTAATTATGTCCATGAGGTAGTAATTACTTGAGGAACATGTGTTTAGTATCATGTTATGAATTTGAATATAAGCCATGTTTAGGGTTATGTGAAAATAAGAAATGAAAACATGTAATTATATGAATGCTCTCATGTTAGTGATTCCATGTTATAAATGACCATGTTAAAATTCTTGTTATACATGAGTTAGCATAGGTTTGTTTAATAGATTCCATGTTTGCATTATCCATGTTAAAGCATGAGCATGTGTTAGTTTAATTGTAAATTGTAAATAGTTAATGATCATGTGATAGCTAGTAAAGTGTTAAAATGTTAGAACCACGTGTGGTAAGTGCATGGTTTGAAATTTTAAGTTGCTTGCTAAGTCTATTGTGTAGACTCACCCTTGCTAAACATTTCAGTAGATTTAGAAGCTGAGGAGTTGGCGAGATCCGACATGGAGCATGAAGAGTAGATTGAAGACTCATAGTTTATTTCCTAGTATGTGACGTATTTGTAATTTGAACTTTGGTTATATTGTACTTGGAAACTGACTATATATTTAGTGGATGTATGTTATGTTATTTCTTTTCTTGAACTATATAGACTGTGGTATATGGATTACTAGTTCTATGCCCGTGCCATGCACGGGAATGTTTTAGGTACGAATATATTTAATATAATTATAGAAATTTATATATTTAATTTAATTTTTAACTATTCAAAATAATTTACAAATTTAATAACATTATAATATCAGTAATATAAAGTGAAAAAATGAATTAAACACATAATAATTTACAAAATATATTGGTCCATGTCATGAGACATTAATTGTAAGTAAAATTCTTAGATAATATCCAAGAGAAGAGGCGCTTCCTTTTCTTGTTGTATGACAAGTGTGCAACAATTTCTAGTTCAGAAAGACTTTGTTGGAGATCATTTTTTGAAATGATCGTCTAGGTGGTGTTGAGATGTTACTTGTAGAATCTGAGATAGAAAAGTTTTTTGTAGAGTAACAAAATTGTTAGTTATAAAATCAATGGAATGTTAGAAAAATAAAATTGTGATATATATATTTATTTATTGATTTGTAATGTTATTGAATAGTATGGACATTGTCAAAATGATGAGATTCCTCACCATCTTTTCTATTATTTTGACAACCAGATTGTTTTGTAGCATCATTCAATAAATGAGAATACAAACATAGAATTATGAGGGAAAATGTATATTGAAATATATAATTTATATTTTATTTGTTGAATAAATTTTGTAAAAAATAACATTCCAAATTGTATGATAAGACATTGTACATTTGAGGTGGCTATGAAATCTTCAATCAAATAATATATGTTTAATATAGGTTTATTTTTTCCAAATAATATATGTTTATATCAATTTAATATATATATTTGAAATGTTAATACTAATGCATGAGATATGTTTTATATATATATATAATATATATATATATATATATATATATATATATATATGTTTAATTGGCCATGCATGGAAGTTATGACATACTCAAACTTGTAACGTGTTATGCCCATTGCAAGTAATCACATTTGCTAATCAGATTATGCAAACAGTAAGGTTTCAGATTTGCTAAAAGTAATTTTCTTTTGTTCTGAACGGGTACATTGCATAGGCTAATCACCTGTTTCTTTTGTATATCTGCTTAAGTAGTTAATATATAATTTATAGATATTAACATTTAATGTATAAATATATAGTTATATAGAAAGCTATGCATGCAAAAAGTAAATATAAATTTTATAGTAACAGCAAATATCTGTGTTAGTATATATCCATAGCATTAGGTTGAGAGCACTCTACCACCAGAAATGCAAGGAAGTGGAGGTGGTAATGACACTGCGGCGTCAGCTCTCCACACTTCGTTGCGGCATCACTGGAATGTAAAAATATAATATTAAAAACATATAATAGAATTGACTATTGATAAGAGCTATCAAATTTCTAACATGCTAATAATAGATATAGATTGTCATATGAGAAAGAACTATCTAGCTCTACAGCAGACTTTCATCATAGGTGGGCGTAAACATTTTGTGGTGAGCTTAAGAGAGAAAAAATGTAGGCAGTGAAAGTTGGGAAGTTCCACAGTTCCACGGTTAAGAGAAACTTTGGGTGTTTAGTAATAATTAATAAGTCACCACCTTGCCCACACCACTTCGGCATGAAAAAAAAATAGCAAAACTAATCTGCCACACAAAGAAATATCAGAGAAGCAGACGACGATAGATAATGTTAACTTTGCATTGTCACCGTCGCCAGCCGCCAAGGGAGGGGATCATGTTTCATGTATATAAAGCATGTGAAAAGAGTCTTGTGGGGTTGGAAGAGCGTTGGTAGAGAGAGCATTTCGGAGGATAGAGAGAGAGAGAGAGAGACGTGTTGATGCGAGTGAGATCATCATTTTGCTTCTTCTTGAAGGGCATATATACGCAACGTTGACTGGGATCTCCAGTCGGCAACTCCTTCTTGACTGGGCTATCCAGGGTCGGGAGTTTCATGAAGCTTTCTTTGAGCTCGGTCACTGTTGTGGTTTCATTCGCCCGGATGTATCGCATGTGCCTGCCTGATGATGTTGTGCATGCTGGTTGTGTGGGGGTTAGGGTTGCTGGCGTCCACCATGCTTGCTTTGTGGTGGTGGAGGTGACAGTTACCGTCGCTGATCCAGGAGAGAGAGAGAGAGAGAGAGAGAGAGAGAGAGGAACGTTGGAACGACAGGGATATGGTGATCAGTGTTTGGCAGAGAGGCAGGCGACCACGGCTCTGTTGCTGATGCTTGATCTCCTGCCTTATCGGCATGATTTTGGCGCCGCTGACGCAGACGGGACGGGGTCGTCTAGTGAACCGGGCGGCTACGCGTGCAGGGGGAGAAGAACCTGCGAACAGGGGCTCCGGCCAAAAAGGGGGGCAAACGCGGAGATCGGCAGGGAGTGACGCGGGCGGCCACGGCAGGGCGACGCGGTCGACCGCCACTGGGTGAGACGTGAGCGGCTGCGAGGGAGGCGACTCGCGGGCAGGTGGCGGCGCAGTTGGCCGCGCGCAGGGATGCGACTGGAAGCGGAGCGGCGGTTTGGCGTTGCGAAGGAGGGAGGCAGCGTGGCGGGTGGAGGAAGGGGTGAAGGAGTCGGCAGGGTGATCGTCGCGTCTAATAGGAGGGCAATGGGGATGCGACGATGGTGGGTTAATTTGAATGGATTTGAAAGTTTAAGAGAGGTGAGTTAAAAGAGAGAAATTTTTTACCTGCCATGTTTTGGCGGGCATATGAATTCTTGCTTTGGTATGTCGTTTTTGACAATTAAATATGTTTCTTACCCGGATTCCATGTATATAATAGTGATTTTATTTTTATTTTTTCAGAAATCTTTAAACCGGAACAGGGAACAGGAATGTCTTGTTATACGTCTAAAACTTTAATAGAAAGATTTTAAAATAATTATGCAATACTAACTTTTAAGATTTAAAAGCTTTTAGGAAGCTTTAGGCGGGAACAGGAATATCTTGTTTTATAGTTTTTAAAAACTTTTAAGAACTACCTTATTTGGCAAGATAGAAATAGGTAACCCCGTCTTAATAAGATTAAGGTCTGCTTCCAAATTTTTATAATTTTAATGAGGGAGGCAAAAATGTTTAGCACGGTACCAATGCATGCCAAGTTTTGTATGTGATTATTAATAAGTGCACAACTGATTTGGAAAGGTGAGGTTTTGGGAATTTTATTTTTTAAGAGGATAATTTTATGACAATTAAGTGAGGTTTTTTTTTGTGTTGCCACGTGGCAGCACAGTATAAATCTCAGTTTGGGCGGGAAAAAAAACTTCTGATGCTGCCACGTATACTTCTAAGACTGAGTTTTATTATAATAGTATAGATACAGTTGATGGAATAAGAGTATTTAATTTCCGCTGCAATATTCCTTTATATTTGTGTATATCTCAGCCCATGTGACTATCGTTGGGGTTTTCTCCCCTGTAGCGACTTACTCTCATCCGATATGCGTTGGTATAACCGTACCGGGTGGAAGTGGGCCGTTACATGAGGATCTAGCACTTGAAGAGCTTCAAGAACATTCAGTGGAGGACTCTGAATTGCCAAAGGACTAGAAATTTCTGAAAGACCATCCACCGACAAATGCCATTACTAATCTTGAAGACAACATTGAGGATAAGATCCTCACTGAGACAAGTGCTAGATCAGAATTTAATTGCTTTTATTTCTCAGGTAGAACCTAAGAATATGGATGAAGCACTCAATGACGAGTTTTGGATCTCAGCTATGCATGAAGAGTTACACCAATTTCTTAGAAATAAAGTGTGGACTCTAGTGTCACATCCTAAGGACCGCCCTGTGATTGGAACCCATTGGATATTCAAGAACAAATTAGATGAATCTGGAGTGGTAGTTAGGAGCAAAGCCTGACTCTCACCAAAGGGTATAGCCAAGAGATGGGAATCAACTTTGATGATTCATTCGCATTGATTGCTTATTTAGAAATAGTCCAGATTCTACTCTCATGTGCATCATTATTAAATTTTAAATTGTACCAAATGAATGTAAAAAATACATTTTTGAATGGTTTTAGGTTTTTAGGACGCTGACCATCCACAACATGTGTACAAACTCAAGAAGGCGTTATACGGGTTGAAGCAAGTTCCACGTATATGGTATAAGAGGTTAAATAATTTTTTATTAGTTATGAACTATAAACGAGGTAAGATAGGCCAAAATCTCTTAAATAAGAATTTTGGTAAAAACATCATTGTTGTTTAAGTATACATGATATTATTTTTTGATCTACCAATTCTACCTTATGTACTCAATTTGCAGATTTAGTAAAAGGTGAAATTGAGATGAGCCTCATGGGAGAACTGAACTTCTTCTTGGGTTTGCAAGTGAAGCAAATGAAAGAGGGGTTGTTCATATGTCAAAGTAAATACACCCTCGAGTTAATAAAATGGTATAGATTTGAAAATTCCAAACCATTGTCAACACCAATGTCAACCTCAATAAAAATGGATAGCAATGAAAAAGGTAAACCTGTTGACCGTACCCTTTATAAAGGTATGATTGGTTCTCTCCTTTATCTTACTGCTTGTATGCCAGACATCCGGTTTAGCATATGTCTTTGTGCTTGGATTTAGTCATGTCCTAAAGAGTCACACTTAGTTGTTGTTAAATAGATTTTTCGATATCTTGTAGACACAATAGACATGGGATTATGGTATCCCATCACTTGCTCATTCGAGTTAGTTGTCCATATCCATGCGGATTACGTTGGATGCAAAATTGATCATAAAAGCACTAGTGGCATGTGTCAGTTTGTTGGAGGTTCCTTGGCCTCTATGGCCTTTAAGAAACAACATTCTGTGGTACTCTCAACAGCCGAGGTAGAACATGTTGCCGCCGAAAGTATAAGTGATTTGGATCAAACATCAATTACTTGATTTTAATGTTAAATTGAATTGTATTTCAATCATGTGTGATAACACAAGTGCAATTAACTTATCTTAAAACCCAATTCAACATTCAAGAATCAAGCATATAGAAGTTCAACATCATTTTTTGAGAGACCATGCAGGTAAAGGTGATTTTGAACTTTAATGTTAAAACAAATAATCATTGTAGATATATTCACCAAACCCTTGAGTGAGGATAGATTCACAACATTGAGGAGAGAGTTAGGTTGTGCAAAATCTAAAGATGCATTAAAGTTAGGGGGAGAGATGCATATGAGAACCAATGGTTCATAATTGCTTGTTTATTTATTTGTGTGTGTGTTTTGAAATCCCTTGCATGCATGTGTGTGTGTAAATATATATATAGCCCATTTTCTTTGAATTTTCTAGGACCTTAATTTCTTTGTTGTAAACAAAGCAAAGAACCCATACACTTTCTATCTTCTCTAAGTCACATAGGAGGAGGAAATTTGGAGGCCTAGTTTGGAGGACCTAAAATTAACTCTTTCATATTTTTCATGAAAAATCATTAACGAGCTTATAGGATCCAAATCACAGCACAATTAGCTATTGATTGACACAATCTTTTAGATGTGTCAACCTAGGGCCGTTCATGTCAGTACACTATTGAGTGAACCTCATTCTCTTGAATTCTAGAGAATCGGACTACAGATCGGCCAATTTTGGTCTACTGATTCTGGCTATGAGCCCAGATCAGGATGTTTTGGTCGAAGTGATTCATGGAGGTTTGACCCAAACTAGCTTCATATTGCCTTGGGCAGTTCGTGGGCCATTCCCACACTACCACTTCTCCTTCTTTCAACGCCCTAAGCCCCTTCTTGCCCTAGAGAGCTCTCCTCCCTTCCCTAAGAGCTCCAAGCCCTAAAGAGTGTTGGATGATCTAGTCTTTTGCCGATCCACAATCCCATTTTCTTGTGCTTTCTCCTTGCAATCCTTCTCAAGGAAGCCATGACCCAAGGATAGATTTCTTAGCCCCAAGCCTAAGAGGTGTCCCAACCTCACTCCACTCAACCCACTTCTTCATCATCATGGCTCCTCAGACCGTGGAAGCAGTCCTCGGGAGGTTGTCAAAGGTCCTAGTAGAGAACAGGAGGTCCCAGTACAACCAGGAGAATTTCTGAATCCACAATGGCGTAAGATCTTGCAACCACAATGAGTGGATTTTGAAGATTTGGAGGAAATAGATCACATTATCCAACTTCTATTCTCTATGCAGCAGTGGGTACCATTTATGTCAGAGTATAAAGTATATTATCCCAACTTGGTACATCAGTTTTATGCAATTGTTTACACTAGAAGCAACCAACTTTATACAATTGCAAATGGGATTAAAATCAGAGTTTCTAATACTATGTTTGCTCGTGCACTGAATTTACAAACGGAAGGTCTCATGGTAGACCAAGTTCCATTTGATGATGAAGATATATGTGGAGTGATGTTAGAAAAAGATCCTCACCCTTTTGTGGTAGATCATAGAGTTTTAATGCAAATGACTTCCCTCCATTGCAAAGAATTATTCATCATATGTTAACCACAATTATGTATCCAAAAGGCTGAAAAGTTGTTCCAAATTCATTGCTAATTTAGGGGATGAATAATATTAGCGATGGATTTGGTCCGTCACTAATCCGCCGCTAACTTAGCAATGGAAGTTAACCCGCTGCTAATGTAGCAATGGATACATTTCATCGCAACTCTGTCGCTAAAATAGCGACGGATCTAATTGTCGCAAATCCATAGTGAGCTACTCAGGGGGAAGAAGTTTTTTAGCGACAGACATCCGTCGCTAAATAGTTCTAATCTGTCGCTAAATAAACATAGTATTTTTTTTTAAATGTACTTTTTGCACTTTTATACATTTCTATATGACAGTTAACTAAAAAACAAACATACCACAATCACCATTCAAACATAAAACCATCATATGAGCATTAAGTAAAAATTAAACATTCCACACTAATTCAAATATCTTTTAAATATTTACCAACAAGTCACAAAAGTGTTTACATAGACAATGAAGAAGATAAAAATGGAAAAATCAAATGATGTAGCTTGTAATTGTTTGTAAGATGAGCCTCGTGGTCATCGCCATCAGCATTGCTGCTGGCTTGATCTCCAACGGCCTACAAACAAAAAATAATTATTAGACATATATGAATATGAAGAAGAAATAAGATATCATTTTACATTAACAAACTATAAACTTAAAATACCCCTGCCAAATCCTAACCGAGAGTCTGATTTAGACTTCGTCAGCTTTCACCTATCCAGTTTGACTATCTGACCATGTTGAAATTGTTTACACCATAAACAGACTCTTAATTTTATTTTTAGACTTATGTAACATCCAAACTAATATATTAATGAACTATAAACTTAAATCTAAATACACTCGCCAAATCCAAACTGAGAGTTTGATTTAGACTCTGTCGAATCCCATATGTTCAGTTTGACTCTTCGACTGTGTTGAAATTGTTTGCACTATGAACATAATCTTAATTCAATTTTTGGACTCGTATAACCCCCTTCCCACACAGAAAGATTAATGACATATAAACCTAAATCTAAATACCCTTGTCAAATCCTAATCGAGAGCTTGATTTGGACTCCGTTAGCTCCCATATGTCCAATTTGACTCTCTAGTGTATTGAAATTGTCTGCACCATAAAGAGACTCTTATTCTATTTTTGGATCCATGTAACTCCTAAATTGATAGATTAATGAACTACAACGCTAAATATAAATACCCCACTAAATATAAATCGAGAGCCTGATTTGGACTCCATCGGATCACACATATCCAATTTGACTCTCCGACTGTGTTGAAATTGTTTGTTGTAAGACCCGGCTTCCCGGCTTTCCTTCCGGTGTCTTGGACTGGTCACTAACGTGTCCAGGCTTGGCGATGCGTTAGTGACACGTCGTGGGTGCATGAAGCGACAGTCATCCTTGTCGCGACGAGGGTATGCGTCACGTTCCTGTCGCACTCGGCTTTCCCGTCGCATCTTGTTGTCGCGATCGGTCAATGGGTCGTGACAGCTTTCTGTCGTTTTAGTCATCTGACGCCTGTCAGGGTGGCAGGTGTGTCAGTACGACCTGTCGCATTGTTGCAGCGTCCTTGGGGGATGTGTTCTTGTCGCAGTGCGTTGACCCGTCGTGTTAAGGTCCTTAACGCGACGCGTTTCCCCATCACGTTCTGGGTTCTAAAGGCTAAAACCCTTGGCCGGCACCCCTTCCCCCTCTCTCTCTTCTTCTTCCTTCTCCCTCCCCCTCTGGCGGTGCTCCGCCTCCCCCTCTCCCCTTGGTGCATTTCAGGCGAGGAGGAGGGCCGTGTGTGGTGCCGTGGCGTCGTGGAGCTTGCGTGGAGCGAGGAGGAGGTGGCCAACCGACGAGAAGGGCCCTACGGGGTTCGGTTCTTCGTGAAAGGTAGGGATTTCTTGAACTCTTCTCGATCCGGGTGGATTGGGAGCCCCTCGGGGTTTATAGATAGTGTTTACTACTTTCCCCATGCTCCCCTCCCCTGTGTGGAATGTTTGTAGCTCGTGGGCGGCCCTGGGATCGAGGATCCCGTTGGTCTGCCTCTATGCTGATGTCACGATGGCTCGGCATGTCGCGACATCAGAAGAGGCGTCGGCCCGGTCGGGTTCGACCTTATCGCGACGCGTGTGGCGATCACGATAAGGGTCGCTATCACGACGCGTTTCTAGGTCGCGACAAGGTTTGCTGTCACGGTGCTTCGCCCGGTCGCGACAAGGCTGTCGCGGTGCCCTTTCCCATCGCGATGGTGTCGCGACGGCTTTGGGGGTCACGACAGTACCTGTGTTGTCTCGGGTGCTTCCGTGGGCCCGGTTGTCTGTCGGCGTATGCCCCAGGGTAGGCTTTTCACTTAGGACCTACTGGTAAGGAACGCGATTGGTTACCTCCCGCGTTTAGCGACCGAAGGTGACACCTTCGTGGCCATGTCCTGGCAGTGGTGCTAGGAGGGTCACGTCTGTCTAATAATCGATATACTGGCGGTCAATCGATTATTAGCAGAGCGACGGGTTCCCATGCTGGCGGGTGGTGTTCCGAGGCTCCGGCTTTTCCGTACGTGTTTGGTTGCCGACGGCCCTCTTGAGGGTCTGTGCATGCCTCTCACTTGCTGGGCTTGTCGTGTGTTACAAGCCAACAGTTCGGCGTGGTTTTGCTATGCTGTCCCGCCTGTTCTCCTTGTGCTCGGCACCTGAGGGCTTGTCCCGATCTGAGAGGTTGTTACCATTACCTGGGACTCCCATCCTCGGGTGCCTCCAAGGGAGGTATCGGGTGACGAGTGTGCTCGAGTCGATAGCCTAGTGTGGCAGACTCTGAAGCTGAGGGGAAAATGGTGGTTTGGATAGCGGCGCTGAGTCGTTTGTAGAGCTCTCTGGGCTAGGCCTGGGACACCAAGGATGGCTGGAGTTCTACCCGATGCAGGCTAGCCAGTCCTTTGTCTCACTGCCTCGCTCTACGTTGGTTCCAGAGCCGCGTAGGGAGGTCAGGTGTGAGGCCGCAGCTTGGCCAGGCTGTGGTGTTGCGTGCGTTGGTGTGCTTCTGTGGCGGCTTTGTCTCACCCTTCTGCGGGGGCGGAGGCAGGAGCTAGGCTAGCGAGCAGAGCGTGTGGACTACGGGTCCCCCTCTTGGCTGCTAGCGGCGGTGGCTTGGCTGCTGTTGTTGTGACGATGCTTCCTCACGATGTTTCTTTGTGTTATCCGTTGCCCTAGTTTGCACGGCGGTTATAGCCTGGCTGTGCCTAGTTTCCGTGGGCGTCGTTGGTCTGGCCTTGTGCGAACCCGTGCTTCTGGTGGTTTTTGCTTCGTTGTTCTCTCGGTTCCGTAGTCCCGTCCTTAGGTGCCAATCCGTGGTGGCATCAGCGTATGTGGTTTCTCGACCTCGCATTGTGTCTGGGGTTCAGGGTGGTTCTGCTTGTGGGCCCTCGACCTTGTGGAGGTCTGAGGTGGCCGTGCTTGTGGTGAGACGTAGTTCTCACCTGGTTGTTGCACGATCTTGGCGGGTGTGCTGAGGGTTGCTTCCGCTTGGTGCCCGACTCCGTTGGTTTCTGCGGGAGTCGTGTGTGTGTCACTACCTGGTTGGCGGTCGTGACGTTGCCCTGTTCTATTCTGCTTCTTAGTAGTACCCTACTGTAGGTGTTACTCGATTTACAGCTTTCTAGTGTAGTTTCTATTTTCGGAGTTCCTACTGCTCTGGCTGGTGAGGAACTGGTAATCCCTACTGAGCCTTGTTCACGAGGCTCACCCCCGTACTTTCTTCAGCTAGGGGCTCGTCATCGCGGGAGCTCGATGTCGGACGGGTTGCAGAGGCGGCTGTGGCGCCGTGTGTTGTCAGCAGCAGTGAGAGCGAGTGTTGTGAGCTCTTGTACCTGATGAGCAGAGAGTTGTGTTTTACAAGTTCTCAAGGTATGCCCCTTAAGGACTACACCTTTCTTCTTGTACCTGTGCTTTTGCTTGGGACATGTTGTACAGACCTTTGTATATTGTACATATTGTTATAGTTATTTAAATTCTGTACATATCTCACTAGACTATTTCTTCTAACCCTTCCGGATCTTCGGATCCGTCGGTGGCGACGTGAACTTCGGGGTCCCTGGCGGGGGTCCGGGAGGTCGAGTCATTACAGTTGGTATCAGAGCGGGGTCTACTAAGGTTTGTAAAGAAGTAATAACTGTAGTTGTTCCAAATAAAGGTACTAATACGCTACTGACACTGTCCAACTAGTGTTAGGCTTGTGCCTTCAATTGTTTTTTAGGTGTGCAGCTTCCCTGCAAGTTTCGTGTGCGCACTGCAGTGGGTTGTTGTTGCTACTGCGTCGCATGCGTGGCGAGGTTGGTCGCTCGGCATGTTTGTGTCGTGGTGGCGTGGTTGGCGGTGGACTTGCTGGCAGTGTTCTTCCTCATATGGAGGAAGGTTGTAGGCAAGTCCAGGTGCGGTGCTCCTGGTCGTCTTCAGCGCATTTGGGTGTGTGTGTGCCGCTGAGGCTGAGAGAGCCTGCGTGTGGCGTGGCCTTCACCGGTGCAGGGTTGTTGCTTGTGGAACCGGTGGAAGGTATCTCTGCCTTGTTGGCTGCCCCTTTGTTGTTGGGGTGTGTGTTGTGTTTGTTGCATGTGTGATCTTCTATTTATGCGCTGTTGTGCGTTGTGCTCTTCTTGGTCAGCATTGTTGCTTAGGCTAAGCAGATGTTCTGTGTGCCGTGTTGCATCACTGGTTGAGCGCTGCGACACTAGCATGTGGTTGTTGTCGGCCTGGTGCTGACTGGTTGTGAGCTCTGGTGAGGTACTCCAAGAGTCTTTCTCTATTGGTTCTGGTGGAAGTGAGGTTTCCCCAGAACTGTGTTATGTTCGTTTCTGGTTGCTATTGCGTTGCCCTCTGGGTTGAGGTGCATCGCTTGGTTGCCCTGTGTTCTGGTGAGGTTTCCCAGGACTGTTCCGTGCTCATTTCTGCTGTTGCGGTGCTGCCTTAGGGTCTGAGGTATGCTGTTGGTTTGGCTGGTGCGTTCTGGCGGGTTTTCCCAGAACAGTGCCTTGGTGGTTCTAGTGGAGGTTCTCCCAGGACCGGCTTGCGTTGCTCCTGCAGTTCTGCTTACTGTAGTGTTCTCTCTGATGGTCCGTGTTGCTTGGTCGTTGGGTTATGCATTCTGGTGAAGGTTCTTCCCAGGATCGTCCTTTGTCGTTTCTGGCAGAGGCTCTTCCCAGGAGTGCTCTGTGTTCATTTCGGGCCACCATTGTGTTGCCCCTGTGGTTCGAAGTGTGTTGTTTGGTTGGGTTGCATTCTGGTGATGTTCTCCCAGGATGGCTCGTGGCGCTTTTGGTGGAGGTTCTCCCCAAAGCGCTTCGTGTTGTTTTGGTTGTCGCTGCTCTCTCTCTATAGAGATGGGCTGTCATTGTTTCCGGTTGGACTGTCCGTGTTACAGTCTGCTTGGGTGTTGTCGGTCAAGGTGTGGGGTATGGTGCCTTCGACCGTGTGTCCAGCCGTTGCGCTGGCCAGGTTGCCTTGCTATTCGTTTCCAAGTTTTCTCGGCCGTGCTGGTGGACTTTGTGTGTCCCCAGGGTGTTGGTGGTTTGCTTCTTTTTTCTCGCACCGGTGTGCTCTTGTAGATGGTGGTTTGGTGAGTGCCGTAGGAGCTCGACTGGCTGTGCTTCTTGTGGAAGCGTCAGTCTTGCGTTGTGGTTTTCCCTCTCGCGCGTGGAAGAGACTCGTTGTGTGTGTCTTCTTCCTCTGCCTTCCGTTGGTTGCTCGGGGTGGCGATGCTCCACTGTGGTGTCGTGTTGCCAGGGTGCACATCGTTGCGACCTTCTGGTGGTGTCATCTTCCTTTGAGATGTTTTTGGGTTGAGCTGGTTGCTCCCCTCGTGCCGACGTTTCCTTGTGGCACCGTGGGTTGGTGGACCTGTTCGTGCCATTTGCCGCTGTGATGGCTTCTTGCTGCTTGCCTGAACAATTTGGGGCATTATGTCCCTATTGGTTTGGTGTGAGGTAGTACCATTTTCTTGTTGGGTTGCATGCGTGAGCGTTGCTCTACTGTGCACGGTTTTCTTACTTGCTTGCTCATGCAAGCGTTGTTCCAGTGTATGCTCGATTGTGCCTCGGCTTGTGCTTGGAGGCTTTTCGTGTCATCATTCTGGTGTTGGGCCTCTTTATCGGTCGCGATAGAGGTGGTGCTTTTTGCTCTTACGCGCCAGGGAGTCATTGTGGTTTTTGCTCCCCGTGCGGCAGAGTCGGTCCTCCGTGTTTGTGCAGTTTTTAGAGCCGACGTGGTTGTTGCACTCTCGAAGTTGTCGGCTTTGCATGTGGATTTTGGCAGGTCTCTAGTGAAGAGCCCTTCCTGTTAGCCTGTGGTGTTTCGGCCGCTGGTGCACCTGTGTTGAACTTTGCTTAGTTTTGGTTCTTGTGGTAGCATCATGTGCTCGTGCTCGAGTGTTTCGATTTTGTGCCGTCTGGAGCCTTGGTGCATTATGTTGTACCTTGGGTGGCTCCTGGTGCTTGTGATAGCACCGTGTGTTGTGTTGTATGCCTGTTCGTGAGATTTGTACGTCGTTTCACGACTTCGCTCGGTGTTGGAGGCATTGAGCATTCCACCTCTGGGACACATGTGCTAGCCTGAGCCTTGTGGTTGTACCGTTACCGCTGTGGGGTGGCTGCTTTGCCTTGTCTAGGTGGCTCTATCGGTGGTACGCCAGGCTATGGTCATAGCATGTGTCTGGATTTCCCTCTCACTTTCGGAGCGAGTGTGTTGGTTGTGGTACCCTACTTCAGTCTGGGTCCCTCTGAGGTCGGCATGTTTTCTCGACTGTTAGGATCGGTTATTCGATAATGGCAAAGCTAGAAGAGGGGGTTGAATAGATTCGCAGCGAAAACTTAAGCAATTAAAAAATTACTTCGAATTAAAAGATCTACTCAATTAAAACCCCTCTGATCTGATGCAATGTGTGTGAGCAAACTAACAGTTAGTGTGTAGATGAAATCCCTATGCATGCATCTAGCGCAACACAATGCAACCACAAATCAAACACAGTGCACAAGGGATTTTTTTAGGTGGTTCGGAAATCACACCACGTGAATCCTACGTCCACCCCTCACACAGTGAGGACACACTACTCAAGAACAGAGTACAACACACACACACGAGCACAACGACTCAACCACACACACACACGCTAGATCAAGTCCACAAAAGATCAGATCCTCTAGCCTTGATCTGATCAACACACCACACACTATGATCTATACACAACCCTTGTACAGATCACAAATCACACACTTCCACAAACACAACGTACTGATCTCCAATCAGTACACACACACATAGATATGTGATGAAAATATGAAAGGACAAGAGTTCCAAGATGAAGAAACAAATCCAGATGAAGAACTCTTATCACTGGTCGTCCAGAGGAACTCCAAGCTTCAACTTGATGACTCTCAGATGACGGAGAAGCTTGAACCACAGACGAACCAACTTCAACTCCGTTCGGAAGATGGATCTTCTTTTCTCTAGACGGAGGGTTGAAGCAGAGCAGCAGGAAGAAGCTCTTCTCTTGGGTTTTGCTTAGGGTTTTGATATGGTGGCTTCTTTCTGCGAAAATACCTCAATATGTTCTATATATATGGGTGTCCAAGTTTAGAGAGATGTGTTAAAAGGAAACACCCAAATATAGAACATATCAAAATCTCGTAACTGAGTTTTCTCTTCGTCTATCGACAGGCACCATGTAGCTATCGACGGCTACTGCTCAGATCTGGTTTCCAGAACCATGATGGTTCCTGGAACACTAGGGCTGTCGACAGGCGATCCCTGGCTGTCGACAGGTGCACTTCATCTATCGACAGCTACTGCTCCAATTATGCTTCCAATAGCTTGTCTATTTCTGGATTGTCTATCTGTCGACAGGTGACATCTTGGCTGTCGACAGGTAGGTACTTGAGTGTCTCTCTAGACTTTTGCACTTGGATTTGGTGCTTCTCTTTAATGTTCATGCACACCTACATGAAATAACATTTCAAGTAAAATATAATGAATACATGGATAGTCATAGAAGTATTGTTTTTACTTGATCATTTATTTCATGTCTATCATGTTACAAACATCAATTCATCATCAACACCACACATATGTCATCTTACAAACAGTTGTGTCATTATTAAGAGCATCTTAACATGAATGTTAACATGAATGACCATGATTGTGTCATCATCAAAAACAAATCAAAGCAATGATCAAATAAGCACAACTCAACATTCTCCCCTTTTTGATGATGACAAAATATGCGTTCATATTTCTCCCCCTTTTTGACAACATCAAAAAGATGCTCTCTCCCCTTAAGCAATAACAACTAGTCCCCCCTTGTTATAACACTCTCCCCTATGAGGGTGCCAATGAAGTAAGTAGGAAAAGGTGATACCAAAGAACATCAATGGATGGAGATCAAAATATGACTGACATGTAAGCAAGGGGTGGAATTGGGAGATGAATGATCAGAAATGATCAAAATCAATAAGATCTTTGATATTAAAATATGAGAGAAAAATATTGTGTCTTTGGATTGTTCAACAAAGTTTAATAACAAAGACACATTCAATCACAACATATGTTAAAGTTTTAATGACATGAATGCATTTAAAGGATGAAGCAAATGTGATGAAAGTGACCTGTATGAGTTGACAAAAGTGTTTATCACATGAGTTTAGTAGCTAAACATTTAACCCAATGTAGAATAATAACTCCAAACCCAATTAACATGAACTTCATCTAGATCACTGTACATACTGTTCTTTTTATGCTTTTATTTTTTTCTTTCATTTTGTGAGAGAATACAAGAGTAAATTGGTCAATCACACCTTTCAGTGCAAGATGTCACATTTACCCAATGCAAGACCTCCTGATTACTCAGTGGTTTAACCTTCATTACCTTATACAGAGTTGAAACAATTTGTTTGTCACCTTTTGATGCGAGCCAAAGCACTTGATTAGGTGAAATGAACCCGGTTACTCAGTGATAAAATAAAGTTTTCATTGCTCTATTTGTATCTCTCTATTTTTCTGAATACTTTCTATTTGAAAATATATATATTTTTAAAAAAGACCAGAATTACATTAATTAGAATAGACATGATCATGAGTGTAGAGAGATTATTCTTAACATGTGTTAAGGATAAAGCTTCAAAACATACACG
Source organism: Colocasia esculenta (assembly GCA_014218235.1). Taxonomy (NCBI): domain Eukaryota; kingdom Viridiplantae; phylum Streptophyta; class Magnoliopsida; order Alismatales; family Araceae; genus Colocasia; species Colocasia esculenta. The sequence goes on along the minus strand of JACBKR010001606.1, from coordinate 19,546 downwards.
TGTTAAACATTAAAGCTACTCATGTGCCTACAAGTGTTTTGCAACTCAGTTTAAATGAGTTCAGCATTAAAAGTTGGCATAGTCTTGTTCTTAGATTGTATCTTTGAAACTAAACTAAGTGCACAATTATTGTAGTCTTTATGTATGAAATCTCTCATATAGAAATATCATAAAAACTCATTTATCCTAATGTAAGACTTGAGTAAAAGGTATGAAATGAAAAGAAGAGAGAATCAGGAAATCACATGAAACAAATTTTCAAGCATGAATTTGAGTGGACGTTGTCATGATGATTAAGAAAGAATCAGCTTCCCCTGAATTGTGAAGATTTCAAAAAAGATAGAGGATGATGTGAAAGAGTGTCCCTCAAGCAACTCACTCAATTTTTTTTAACTTAACTTACTCCCCCATAATGTTGCATGGTATTGAAGTGAGCATTCAAGTAATTCAAACATGTTCTTGTCAAACAATTTGCACAAAGAAGGTATGAACATGATCAATTGAAATTTTTGAGATTCACAATTTTCTTGATGATCTTTATGCAGTATAAGACTATCGATACTTGGCGGAGAATATTTCTCACGCATAATGATAGTTTCCAAACAAGCCGAACTTGTCCTTCCACATTTCACCATTTGATATACCAAATAGTCACTACATAAAAGATCCATTTTCCCTCAAATTTAGCATGACTCCAATTGCTAAGAAGCATTGTCATTTGGGGATAGCATCAAAACACATTTTTCATTGCTCAGATAGAATTAAAAATTCATTTCAATTCCAACAATTCAAATCTGAAATGATAAGGAGATTTTACCTGAACAGTCTTCAACCACAGTCAAAAAAATTTTTTACATTTGTTCTCCAATCATTTCTTGCCTTGCATAGCCAATGTCATGAATCCATTTACACTGTATGGCTGCAAGACATCTCAGCTTGTTGATCAAGTTGGTTTTGGGACCCACACTTGCTTGGGTCCTGTAATGACATTAAAATTGTTAGGCTTCAATAATGATTTCAGAATCCAAAATGATTTTATTTTGGAATAGATGTATTTCTTTCATTAATGGAACTATGAGCAGCATTAGTTCCATACTCTTCTGTAATCTTATTCAATACATCTATGTTTGCATGAAATATTTTGTTTTTAGGACTTTTATCATGAAGAGAGTACACTTCTTTTGTCCAGCAATCATGTTCTTATGTGCATGGAATTTCTGAGTATTTTCAGCATGAACATGATTTTTATTCCTATGTACAGGCATGTGTATGAACATGGGGCTTGGGAACATGCACAAGATGACCATTTATATGCTAACAGTCCATAGAGATATGACCATGTTTATGACATGTAAAGCATTGGACTGTTTTAGCATATTTATGAGAGTGTTGATTTTTATTCCAGTAGAATTTAGCAAGATGACCAGGTCTATTGCATTTAAAGCAAATGGGTTGAGCATTTACCTGAAGCTTACCATAGTATGAATGCATTTGCTGAAATTTCTGAAGTCCTCTAGAATACCTTTGATCACCCTTGGGTTGAAAGGGTGGAGGTGGCACCCTTTGGTATCTCATGGCATGGTGTGCAATTGGAGAATGCCCTGAAGCCTTTTTGGCTGCTGGAGGAGATGTGGAGACCTTGTAGAGTTCTATTTTCTTTTCCATTTTCTTTTTCTAATTTTCAATTGAAACATGATTCTTCCTTTTTGCAGCATTTTTATTCAAGTTATTACTTTCTTTTTGAACATTTCTCTGAACATGAGCTTAGTAGGATTTTCTTTAGGTGCAACAGAATTCTTGTTCTTAGAGACATTGACAAATGAGGTCTTTGTTTTGTTTTCAAAATCCTTTTTGTTCAAGGGGTTAAATCCTAAACCTTCCTTTTGAAAATTGACTTGTATTCCAAGAAGGTTATCCAAGTTCTTAGTTCCTTTAACAAACTTAGACAAGGCAGTTTTAAACCCTCAACAGTTTTATTCAATTCAGAAATCCTCTTTTCAGAATTTTGACTTTGTTTAATAACCACTTCAAGTTCATTTGTCAATTTTTCTTTTTCAACTTTCAATGCAACACTTTCCTTTTCAGAAGTTTGAAGTTGGTTTGTCATGACATTCAGACCATTTCTCATTTTGTTCTTTTCAATTTCACTTTGAACAATTTGATTTTCCAAGATAGCAATTTTCTTCTTAGAATTGTTCCATTCATCATTTAATGGTCTGTCATGATATATGCATTCAATCTTCTTTTTCAGATGATTATTTTCCTCAACCAGTTGGTTGCATTTTTCTTTTATTGGTGATCATGAGCCATGTGGAGATTTGTTTGTTCAATTGATCATTATCAAATTTGATATTCTCATTATTATCAATCAATTTTTCATTTTCATTTTTCAAATTAGAATTTTCATATTCCACTGATCATGATCTTCTTTCAACTTAGAAAACTTGATTTCATAGTTTTTGACTTCATTTTCCAATTTTTCATTCTCCATTTTTAGTTCTACATTTTCTTCATAGAATGCTTGAGCATTATCAATTACCATTTCATTCTTCTCCATTTTTCTTTTAACTTCTTGTTTTGAGATTTTACCTTCTTAAATTGATTGAACAAGTGCTCATAGCATTCTATCAATTCATCATAGGATATATCATCCTCTGAATCAGAGTTAGATATTGATCTATCAACTGGGTTTGAGATGGAATTACCTGACCTTTCAGAGTTTCTTGATTTCTCTGACATGTGTGATTCTTCAGATTTGTCTGAGCGACAAGAACCTTTTGAGCTGCTATGAGCCATGTAACACTTTTCTTTGATTTCCTTTTCATTCTTGATTGCCTTCATAGAGGATTCCTGCATTTTATCAACATTTAGATCAAACTCAATAACCATAGGTCTATTTATGATACTCGAGAACTTAGCCATATTTCTGAGTATGTTTCAGATGATTAGACCAATCAACAGCAATCAGATCAGTTCAGAATCAGATATAAACCCGCTCTGATACCAATTGTTAGGAATTAGAACGATTAAGAACAAAAAACATATCTGCCAAATCACAACCGATAAACAGAGAACCAGGCTCTGATACCAATTGTTAGGATCGGTTATTCGGTAATGGCAAACCTAGAAGGGGGGGTTGAATAGATTTGCAACGGAAACTTAAGCAATTGAAAAATTACTTCGAATTAAAAGATCTACTCAATTAAAACCCCTCTAATCTGATGCAATGTGTGTGAGCAAACTAACAGTTAGTGGTAGATGAAATCCCTATGCATGCATCTAGCGCAACACAATGCAAACCACAAATCAAACCACAATGCACAAGGGATTTTTTTAGGTGGTTCGAAAATCACACCACGTGACTCCTACGTCCACGCCTCACACAGTGAGGACACACTACTCAAGAACTGAGTACAACACACACACACGAGCACAACGGCTGAACCATACACACACGCTAGATCAAGTCCACAAAAGATCAGATCCTTTAGCCTTGATCTGATCAACACACCACACACTATGATCTATACACAACCCTTGTACAGATCACAAACCACACACTTCCACAAACACCACATATTGATCTCCAATCAGTACACACACACAGATATGTGAAAAATATGAAAGGACAAGAGTTCTGAGATAAAGAACTCTTGTCGCTGGTCGTCCAGAGGAACTCCAAGCTTCAACTTGATGACTCTCAGATGACAGAGAAGCTTGAACCATGGACGAACCAACTTCAACTCCGTTCGGAAGATGGATCTTCTTTTCTCTTGACGGAGGGTTGAAGCAGAGCAGCAGCAGGAAGAAGCTCTTCTCTTGGGTTTTGCTTAGGGTTTTGATATGGTGACTTCTTGATGCGAAAATACCTCAATATGTTCTATATATATGGGTGTCCAAGTTTAGAGAGACGTGTTAAAAGGAAACACCCAAATATAGAACATATCCAAATCTCGTAACTGAGTTTTCTCTTCGTCTGTCGACAGGCACCATGTAGCTGTTGACAGCTACTGCTCAGATCTGGTTTCCAGAGCCATGATGGTTCCTGGAACACTGGGGCTGTCGATAGGCGATCCCTGGCTATCGACATGCAGCCTTCATCTGTCAAAAGGTGCAGTTCATCTGTCGACAGCTACTGCTCCAATTATGCTTCCAGTAGCTTGTCTGTTTCTGAATTATCTATCTATCGACATGTGACATCTTGGTTGTCGACAGGTAAGTACTTGATGTGTCTTTCCAGACTTTTGCACTTGAATTTGGTTGCTTCTCTTTAATGTTCATGCACACCTACATGAAATAAATTTCAAGTAAGATAAACGAATACATGGATAGTCATAGAAGCATTGTTTTTACTTGATCATTTCTTTCATGTCTATCATGTTACAAACATCAATTCATCATCAACACCACACATATGTCATCTTATAAACAGTTGTGTCATTATTAAGAGCATCTTAACATGAATGTTAACATGAATGACCATGATTGTGTCCTCATCAAAAACAAATCAAAGCATAATCAAATAAGCACAACTCAACATCGACCTCTGCGGTTGTTTTGGTTCCCGTGTGGTTGTGTGTCTTTTTGGTGGTTGGCACGTTGGTACCAGCGCTGAGCTCTATGTGTGCATGGTGGGTGTACTGCCAACTCTCGTTGCTTCTCCGGTTATGTGTGGCGTTGGTGAGTTTGGAAGCCGATGGAAGAGTCTCCTATCGGTTCATCCGGTGACAATGAGGCCTATTGGATTGCTAGTACTCGACCAAGTAATTTGTCGGTGTTGTGAGGTGCCAAGTTCTGGCTTAACCTCAGACGTCTTTCGTGCTTCCATCGTGGTGTGCCACGTTGTGGAGCGTGTAACTCCCAATTTTTGTGGCTCCTCATGCGTTTGGTGTCCTTGTTGGACCACGAGGACGATCTGGGTGAGACCTAGTGGTGACAGTGGATACCGTTTTCTCGTGTTGAGGTTTCTCTGCATGCGTTTGCTGTCCCTGTTGGACCGCGAGGAAGGTCTGGGTGAGACCTTGGTGATAGTGGACGTCATTCCATGTGTTGCGGATCCTCTGCGAGCGTGATATTGCTCTGGTTCTCGTCGCTCGCGTGGCTTCTCGATCGAGCTGGTGATCGATGCTAGCTGATGCTAGTAGTGTGAAGTTGTTCCCCTGAGACTTGTGGTTGGTTCTCAGGCGTTTCTCGTGTTGCTGTTGGCAACCGTGTCATCTGTTGGGTTTTGTCGGCGACAGAGTAGGTTGCTGGGTTGTTGGTCCCAACAGCGGGGTCTGTTGGTGACTGCAGCCTTGCGGTATTTAGCTGGTGTTTTCTGCCGCTCAGGCTGGTTTTAGCATTGCTCGGCACTTGTGGGGTTGTCGTTCCGTTTGGATGCCCCACGTGTGGCTGAAGCGAGCCATTGGTTTTCAGTTGTATGCTCCCCGTGTGTTTGTAGCCCATTGTGTGAGCCATTGGTTTTCCGGCTTCGTGTGCCCGCACGCGTTTGGCGGTGTGGTTGTCACCACGAGGAAGTCGTGTTAAGACTTAGTGGCTTAATCGCATTGGTCTTACGTTTACTCCTGTGCTTCGTTTCGTGCCTCGGGATCTTTCGGCTTGCCCCAATTTCGAGGCTGAAATTGTTTTTTGGGGGGTAGGATGTAAGATCCGGCTTCACGAATTCCTTCCGGTGTCTTGGATGACTGGCCACTAACGCGTCCAAGCTTGGCGACGCATTAGTGTCGCGTCGTGGGTGCACGACGCAACAGTCATTCTTGTTGCGATAAGCATATGCGTCGCGTTCCTGTCGCGCCCGGCTTTCCCGTCGCGTCTTATTGTCGTGACGGTCAAAGGGTCACGACAGCTTTCTGTTGTTTCGATCGTCTGACGCCTGTGAGGGTGGTAGGTGTGTCAGTACAACCTGTCGCGTTGTCACGGCATCCTTGGGGGACGCGTTCTTGTCATGGTGCATTGACCCATCGCGTTAAGGCCCTTAATGCGACGCGTCGCCCGTCACATTCTGGGTGCCGAAGGCTAAAAGCCTTGGCTGGCACCCCTTCCCCCTCTCTCTCTTCTTCTTCCCTTCTCCCTCTCCCTCCGGTGGTGCTCCACTCCCCCTCTCCCATTGGTGCATTTCAGGCGAGGAGGAGGGCCGTGCGTGGTGTCGTGGCATCGTGGAGCTTGCGTGGAGCGAGGAGGAGGTGGCCAACCGACGAGAAGGGCCTACGGGGTTTGGTTCTTCGAGAAAGGTAGGGATTGCTTGAACCCTTCTCGATCTGGGTGGATTGGGAGCCCCTCGAGGTTTATAGATAGTGTTTACTACTTTCTCATGCTCCCTCCCCCGTGTGGAATGTTTGTAGCTCGTGGGCGGCCCCGGGATCGAGGATCCCGTTGGTCTACCTCTCTACTGATGTTGTGACAGCTCAGTGCATCGCGACATCAGAAGAGGCGTCGGCCCAGTCAGGCGCGACCTTATCATAACGCGTGTGGCGATCGCGATAAGGTCGCTATCGCGACGCATTTTGGGTCACGATAGGGTTTGCTATCGCGGCTCTTTGCCCGATTACGACAAGGCTGTCGCAGTGCCCTTCCCCGTCGTGATGGTATCGCGATAGCTTTGGGGGTCGCGACAGTACCTGTGTTGTCTCGGGTGCTTCCGTGGGCCCAGTTGTGTGTCAGCGTGTGCCCCAGGTCAGGCTTTGCCCTTAGGACCTTCTGGTAGGGAATGTGGCAGGTTACCTCCATGCGTTGAGCGATCGAAGGTGACACCTTCGTGGCCGTGTCCTAGCAGTGGTGCTAGGAGGTCGCGTCTGTCTAATAATCGATTGATTAGCGGTCAATCGATATTAGCAGAGCGACGGGTTCACGTGCTGGCGGGTGGTGTTCCGAGGTCGGCTTTTCCGTACGTGTTGGGTGGCCGACGGCCCTCTTGAGGGTCCGTGCATGCCTCTCACTTGATGGGCTTGTCGTGTGTTACAAGCCAGCAGTTCGGCGTGTGGTTGTGCTGCCCCGCCTGTTCGCCGGTGATCGGCACCTGAGGGCTTGTCCCCGATCTGAGAGGTTGTTACCATTCCCTGGGACCCCCATCCTCGGGCGCCTCCGAGGGAGGTATCGGGCGACGAGCGTGCTCGAGTCGACAGCCTAGTGTGGCAGACTTTGGAGCTGAGGGGAAAATGGTGGTTTGGACAGCGGCACTAAGTCATTTATAGAGCTCTCTTGGCTAGGCCTGGGACATCGAGGACGACCGGAGTTCTACCGATGCATGCTAGCCAGTCCTTTGTCTCACTGCCTCACTCTACGTTGGTTCCGAAGCCGCGTAGGAGGTCAGGCATGAGGCCGCATCTTGGCCAGGCTGCGGTGTTACATGCGTTGGTGTGCTTCTGTGGCGGCTCTGTCTCACCCTTCTGCGGGCGCGGAGGCAGGAGCTAGGCTAGCGAGCAGAGCGTGTGGACTATGGGTCCCCCTCTTGGCTGCTAGCGGTGGTGGCTTGGTTGCTGTTGTTGTGACGACGCTTCCTCACAACGTTTCTAAGTGTTATCCGTTGCCCTAGTTTGCACGACGGTTATAGCCTGGCTGTGCCTAGTTTCCGTGGGCGTCATTGGTCCGGCCTTGTGCGGACCCATGCTTCTGGTGGTTTCTGCTTCGGTGTTCTCTCAATTCCGTAGTCCCGTCCTTGGGTGCCAGTCCGTGGTGGCACCAGCGTATGTGGTTTCCCGACCTCGCGATGTGTCTGGGGTCCGGGGTGGTTCTGCTTATGGGCCTCGACCTTGTGGAGGTCTGAGGTGGCCGTGCTTGTGGTGAGACGTCGTTCTCACCTGGTTGTTGAGCAATCTCGGCAGGTGTGCCAAGGGTGCTTCGTTTGGTGCCCAACTCCGTTGGTTTCTGCGGGAGTCGTGTGTGTGTCACGACCTTGGTTGGCGGTCGTGACGTTGCCCTATTCTATTCCACTACTTAGTAGTACCCTACTATAGGTGTTACTCGATTTACAGCTTTCTAGTGTAGTTCCTTTCTTCAGAGTTCCTACTGCTCTGGCTGGTGAGGGACTGGTAATCCCTACTGGGCCTTGTTCGTGAGGCTCACCCCCCTACTTCCTTCAGCTAGGGGCTCGTCGTCGCGGGAGCTCAGTGTCGGATGGGTTGCAGAGGCGGCTGTGGCACCGTGTGTTGTCAGCAGCAGTGAGAGTGAGTGTTGTGAGCTCTTGTACCTGAGTGAGTCGAGAGTTGTGTTTTACAAGTTCTCGGGGTATGCCCCTTAAGGACTGCACCTTTCTTCTTGAACCTATGTTTTTACTTGGGACACGTTGTACAGATCGTTGTATATTGTACATATTGTTATAGTTATTTAAATTCAGTACATATCTCACTAGATTATTTCTTCTAACCCTTCTGGATCTTCGGATCCATGGGTGGCGATGCGAACTTCGGGGTCCCTGGCGGGGGTCCGGGAGGTCGGGTCGTTACATTTGTACTATGAACATACTCTTTAATTCAATTTTGGACATGTATTGTAACGTCGTGACTTTTCGAATCATAGTTTAGTGGGTTTGGTGGCCAGTGTATGGCCCAAATTTTGTTTGAAATGTTTGAATAGGTTGTGTGGGTTGGAGGCTTGGAATCCAGGCCAAACCAACCTCTGGAGTGACTTTCATAAACGTGACCAATACAGGCATCGTGATTTTAATAATCACGAATGCCCTAGTCGTCACGTTTTGGATGCCGCTTTCTGGGGTGTGCATCTGCATATGCGCCGCATGTCGCATGCAGGGACGTCGCTTTTAATTACGACGGACATACCCGTCGTGATTTAAACATGACGGCGCGACCCGTCGCGATTTTTATTGTGTGTTGAGGCTGGCCGACCCTAGGCCGAACAGTGCAGGAAACACTGCTCAACCATGGGGTAGGATCGTGTGGGGTTTTTCTTGGCGATTTGGAGGTTTCGGTGTGCGGTTTGGCGTGTTTCCGGTGCGAGGAGGTTGTGCGGAGCACGGGAAACGCCAGGGCAGCATCGTTTTACGCGTTCTTCATGTTCATTGTATGGTAGGGGAATTCTTCTCCTTTTTTATTTAAATGGACCATCTTAAAGGTTTTTAATGTGTGGAATGGGGTAAGGGAAGTAGGATGCATGTGTAGGTCTTTATTTCAATGCAAAATTTCATGTAAAATGGCTGTGTAGGGTGGTTTGAGCATCTTCCGAAATGGGTTTTGGGTAGGGTTTCTATAGCTGAAATGCGACGGATCCAGACGTTGCATTTCAGTCTGTATCATGACGGTTACCCCCATCACAATTCAGTCTTCAAATAGCGACCTCGTGTCCGTCACAATTTAAAAGGCTGCTACCCGAACCCTAGCTTGTCTATATGGTGCTATGAGTTGCTTTCATGTATGGGTCCGTATGAATGTTGGTTTGCATGCAATGGATAGTAAGCAGTGCATTGGCACGTGTAGTAAGTGGAAATACCGATTTTGCATGGTTTTGCGTACGTGGTAAGTCGGGTATACAATGCCGTCATGGTTACCTGTCACACCCCGACGTGGAATATCGGAACGTGAGGCAGTTGCAAGTAAACAGGTACAGAGCATCTAATAGACATGAAACCTTAGACAAGAATAAATACTAAGCAAATGCATCTCATTGATAATTTCTCAAATGTCGATTACAACCACTAATATCAGAGCCATTCTATAGGGCCCAATTACATTGAATAAAAGTAAAAGACTAAACTATGACTCTATCATAATACTATGACGCCAAGGTATGTTGACTTCACCCTTGGTCATTCCCGTCCTCTTAAGTGTGAGTATCTTCCTCGGTCTCACCTGAGAACACATAACAATAACGCAGGGTGAGCGATAACGCCCAGTAGGACTTAAATCTCATGATCAAGTATGCTTTAAATGATTAATGTACTAAATGGCAGAGTAACTAAAGATAGAGCGAGAGAGTCAAGTAACGTAAGAGATAGCATGATAACATGTGATTGAAATAGCACAAGTTTCCAAATATAGCACAAATGTCAAGCATAGCACAAGAGCAGAATGGCCATAGCACAAATAGCACAGTACATTTCACGATAGCACAACGAGTCAAGTGTATAGCATAGCACTTTGATTGTCATATAGATAGTCAAGATAGATAGCACTTGAATGTAATGCCAAACACTCTGGTCAATTAACTCCCGCGGGCAAATAGCACTTTTGGGCACACCTCCCAGGACCAGACCGGGCCCTTTATATATTGCCAGGCATTAGTTATATTGTTTATCTTTAGACAATCAGTCAAATGGCCAATAGAGAGTACCAAGAAATATATGAGAGTACTAGATGAATAGACGATATAGTAGAGAGATTGTGAATAGATGAGCGAGTAGAGTATAGATGAGAACTACAGGTCATAGCACATGTCACGTCGAGTAAACGGGCGATAGTAACAGTTGCGCAACACGCGTATTGGTGTTGGCAGTCAGGTGAAATTCACTACCCTTCCACTGGCCCTGTTATGCACAAGTCCATAGGTCCGGCATGATTCAAGATAAGGGCGAGAGCAATCTAAGACCGTTTGGATCTTACCGATCCGTAAAAGGGTATCATAGGTATTAGGGTACAACCAGCTCGTCGACCATGTGGGAATCCATGGACAGAGGAGTCTTACGGAGGCCTTGAACAAGGATTCTCTAGTCCGACAGAAGGAATATCTGACAGAGAGTTTGTCCAAGTCAAGAGAAAAGTGTATATATAGAAACAAGTGCCCGACATTCCAAAGGAATTCTAGAACAGTGGAGCGTCGATAACGGTATTTCTGATCATCGCGAAAAAATGAGGACAAGTCCAAAATAGGGCAAATTAAATACATTATTGAAATAATTACCTGATATATTATGAGATATGTTCATGCCAAGTCAAGTCTTATTGGGTGGTTAAAAGTGTGTGCATGTGACAAGGAAATCATAGATATGAAAAGATCATGTGATTGACTTTTAATTAAAAATTACATATCCAAGTTTAACAGTTCTGTTTACTGTGTTTAAGACCATTAACAAGGTATGTGGTTACTGTAGATAGTCAAAATTAGCAAAAATACAGGGTTTTCATGCAAAAGTTCAGAACGCGACATACCCTGTAAGGATCGCGACAGGGTCTGTACAGAACGCGACAGGGTCAATCAAGGGTCGCGACGGGTCGATCAGGTCAGGGAGCCAGAACGTCGGTGCCTGTCGCGTTCAGAACGCGACAGGTTGCAAGTCGCGATCAGCCCTGAGAACGCGACCTATCGGGCCGTCGCGTTGTAGTACCTCGAAAAATTCATTAATATGAAAATATAGATAATTGAAATTTTATCAATTAATAAATTCAAAACTAGTTAAAAGGGTACGCATCACTATTGCATGCGTATAACCCATATAAAAATTTCATAACATAGTAGTTATACTTTAAACAATATTCTCTAATGACCCATTAAGGAATTTGGGCATAGAAAAATCATTTGGATCAAGTTTTAGAATTTATATGACTTATTATGGTAATTAAGGAATACGTCGAAAAACCTGTTATTTTATGAACCAAAGTGAATTAAATATTAGAATAAAAATTATGGGTAGACTCCAATGATACGTATTGGTAGTCCATCATAAGAATTTGGACCAATGGACCTCTCATAGCCCATGGATAAATTCAAGTAAGAAATGCAATAAAAATCCGTAACTCTATTATTCCCTAATTAAAAGGGAAATCACATAAGATAAATTCCAATAAATAATGGGCTTTGTCAAATGGACCATATAAAATTTATGGGCCAAAATAGGGATTTTTAAAAGGGGAATAATAGGAAAATACCCTAAATTCGTAACTTAAGTATTGATTAAATAAAAAGGTATTTAAGCATTAAAATAGCTAATTTAAGATGGAATTGGATTCCTAAACCTACCCTAATAGGTTGGCCACGAATTTTGATCCCAACCTAACCCAAATTGGATATGGCAAGCTTGGAAGGTGGAATTAAATAGGAAATCTCAGAATTAAATAGGAGTTAGGGTCCTATTAGGAAATAGAAACATAGGAAGCATAAATACTCTCCTAAATCCCCTATGGCCAGCCCTAGCTCGTTGCCAAGGTTGTTGGACCAGGAGGAGAGGCCAAGGAGGAGGAGATCTCGTGGGGGAGAAGAACCTCTCAAGCTCTCTCTCTCGTTCTTCAAGTTCTAGCCCTAGAAGAGGAAAATGACTAAAGGTAGGCATTCTCACGAGCAAAATCTAATTAAATTTGTCTGTAGATTGTTCCATGCATCAAGAACAAAACCCCTTTCGTTTCAAAATTTTTCGTTCACTCAATCTTTTGATCTCAATTTTTGAATCTCTGCAAACCCCATAACCCCGAACCTTCATGTTTAATATATATCTCCTTGAATACTCTATCCCATGCCTCAAAATTTTTATTGGAGATACTGATGATTGTTAGGAACCTTTCGCCTCTGAAAGCTCTAATTTTCATCCACCATACTGCTTGAATTAAATCTTTGATCACTACTGTACATAGTTTCATGATCTTCGTGATTAACTTGATTAAACCATGCCGAAAGCATGTCTGTTTACAAATTCCTAATTACTGGAAGTACTCTCACATGTCTAGATTCCTTTAAAACTAGTTTCATGAATTTTCATCGTTTGTGCAATTAGTTATGAATTTTTTAATACCCCTGTGTCAATATAAGGAAGTTATGGACCGAAATCCAAGAACATGTCTTTTCTCTGTCGGACTCAAGTGCAGTACCTGAGAACGCGACGGCCCGACAGGCCGCATTCTCAGGGCTATCGCTGCAGCAGTGCCCATTGCGTTCTAAATGCAACAGGGGCTGTCGTCGCGTTCTGCCTACCTGAGCTGACCAGTCCGTCGCATTCTATACAAGACCCTGTCGTGTTCTTTACTAGCCCTATGGCGACCCTTACAAGGGTATGTCGTGTTCTGGCTTTTTGCAGTAAAACCTTGTATTTTGCAAGTCTTGACCTTCTACATCCTTGTTAATTGTCTTAATGACCAGTAAACGAAGTTGATAAATTTGAATAAGTCATTAGTTAATTAAAAGTCATCCACGTGATTATTTCATCTCCATGATTCTCTTTTACACATACACACACTTGAACCATCCAATAGGGCTTAACTTGGCATGAAAATTGTCACATAGTACATCTAGAAATTGATTTCAATTATATATTTAATTGCCCTATTTTAAATGGACTTGTCTTCATTTCTCGCGTTGTTTGGAAATACCGTTATCGACGCTCCACTATTCTAGAATTCCTCTAGAACGTCAGGCACTTGTTTCTATATATACACATTTCTCTTGACTTGGACGAACTCTCCGTCGAATACTCCTTCTGCCGGACTAGTGAATCCTTGTTCAAGGCCTCCGTAAGACTCCTCAGTCCATGGGTTCCCACATTGTCGACGAGCTAGTTGTACCCTAATACCTATGATACCCTTTGGGGATCAACATGATCCAAACGGCTATTAGAAGTTCTCTCTTATATTGAATCACGCAGGACCTCTGGACCTGTGCATAACATGGCTAGTGGAAAGGTAGTGGATTCCACCTGACTGTCTACACCGATCACACGTGTTGTGCAACTGTTATTATTGCTTGTTTAACGTTGTCTTATGAATATGTCCGTGTCTCGTCTACTATCTCTATACTCTCGTCTATTCATGTTCACTCTACTATCTCATCTATCTAGTCTATTCATCTAGTACTCTCTTGGTACCCTTTGAGCTGTGTGGCTCCTACTGCTTTGTACTGATCATGACTGTCTAGCGCTAAAATAGGTCTTGTGACTCTACTGACTTGAATGCATACTGCTGAGGGCACGGAGAGTGTCCGAGGGGCTCCAATCTAGTCTTAGGGGTGGAGGGCCACCCGAAAATACCTGCAGGGGCTAATGACGGTGTCTGCATTTGCACTGGTTCTGACTAACTATTCTGATTTAGCTAGACATCTGACTGTTATACTGTTACTGTTAGTCTGTTAGTTCAGACATACTGTAGTATTACTGTACTACCACTGACTGTTACTGAACTGCTACCGTCCTGATATTGAGCGACTACTGTCGTACCCTTTCCTTGCTCTACTTGATACTTGCTATCTTGAGTTATTGTGTTCTGTCCTGACTTAGTCGCATTCAAAGTGTTGTATTCTCTCTCGGCTATCTACGGATAACCAAAGTGCCATTACTATTTCGATTGATGAAAGTTAATCAAAAGTGCTATACTATCTCAATTGATGAAAATCAATCAAAGTGCAATTTACTCTTTACATGACCAACTACTATCTCTCTCCTTGCTATACCTGTCGCTTGCTATTGCTTAACACTGTCACTACTTGCTATTGTTGTTATCGTTTCTATCGTGACTTGACTTTAATCATCGTGCTATACTTGATTCATCTGCTATTTGAACCATGTTACCTGTGCTATTACTTTCTCGACTTTACATGACTCTTTCTATCATTAGTTACTCTGCCATTTAAAACATTAATTATTTAAAGCCTGCTTGACTATTGAGATTTAAGTCCTACTGGGTGTTATCGCTCACCCTTCGTTATTTGTTATTATGTCTCAAATAAGTCGGACAATGACGTTACACACATCAATGGGACAGGACCAGAGTGATGAGCGACCTGGAGTCAGTTGATGAAGTTACCCTAATACCATGGAGTCTAATAGTTATTGCTCTAGATTTCTTTCTAATGTAGTGATGTCAATGAGCCTTGTGCATGGCTCTAAATTATTCAATTGTTGTACATTTTACTCTACTATGTACTTTGCTCACGTCTCCCCGATTTATTCCGTTGCTAAATTGGCGGGGCGTGACAGTTGGTATCAGAGCCTAGGATGTTCTAGGTGAACTGCCATGACACGTGTCTAGGTCAACCACCATACCTATGTGAGAATTGGGTAGAACCATGGTTAAGACCTAAATATATTTATATATATATATATATTTATGTAACAGCTTAGTAATACTTTAGCATCCAAAGTCTAAAAAGTAATAAATTAAATGTTATTGCTCGCAGGAGACTAGAGGAGATGGCTGGCGAGCATGCACAAATGCACGAATTACAACAGACTGTACAGGGGTTAACTCAAGCCCTTAACACGTGATCCAAGCAGGAGCAAGAAATGGGGCAGGAGACTTATATGGGAACTTTCAACGAATAAACCCCCCTAGGTTTAATGGAACTCCGGATCCCGACGAAGCTGAAAATTGGGTGAAGGCGATGGAACAAATCTTTAGAGTTATGCAATGTTCAGAGCAAGAGAAAGTCCTTCTGGCAACCTTCCAGTTGGACCGCGATGCTAGAGCTTGGTGGGAAGTTGCCAGTCGACAATTACCCAGCATCAACATAGAGTGGGATGAATTTTTAGAACTCTTCAACACCAAATTTTTTTTCTGAGAGAATTCGTGAGAAGAAGGCAAATGAATTCACCAATTTAAAATAACGAATAATGTCTGTAGCAGAATATGAAGCGCAATTTGAAAGACTAGCACAATATGCACCACATTTGGTGAGTACGGAAAAGATGAAGGCAAAGAGATTCTTAGAAGGGTTGAGACCTGTGTACTGGGAAAAGTTGGCTCCACTAGACATTGAAGTATATTTAGTCATGGTATTGAGAGCTCAATTAGTAGAGGACACCATGGAACTTCTAGAAAAGATCCATAAGAAGAAGTTTTGAAAGGGGAACGTGCTACTCATTCCAATGATAATAAAGGAAGAAATACAGTAGATAGCAAGAGAATGAAAGGGGAAGTGAAGCTGAAGGAGGTCTGTGAATTTTGTGAAAAGCCAAGGCATCAGGTTGATAACTGTTAGAAGAGATTGGGCAGATGCTTGCGATGTGGAAGTCAACAACATCGAGTCATTGATTGTCCACAAAGAAGAACCAAACTCCACGCCAAGGACGATTACAAGCCCTTGTGGATATAAATCATGCCAATGAAGGTGGACAAGATTTCATCACTAAACCCTTAGTTAAGTTCATATTATTTTCACTATAGCAAAGCCCTAAGTGGGGGAGATGATGGATTGAAATATTTAGAATAAATTGGTAGTCGTATCACATCATATGAATTTGGGGACCAAATTCTTTTAACTGAGGGAGGATGTAGTACCCCGAAAATTCATTAATATGAAAATATAGATAAATTGAAATTTTATCAATTAATAAATTCAAAACTAGTTAAAAGGGTACGCATCACTATTGCATGCGTATAAACCCATATAAAAATTTCATAAAAATAGTAGTTATACTTTAAACGATATTATCTAATGACCCACTAAGGAATTTGGGCATAGGAAAATCATTTGGACCAAGTTTTAGAATATATATGACTTATTATGGTAATTAAGGAATAAGTCGAAAAACCTGTTATTTTATGAACCAAAGTGAATTAAGTATTAGAATAAAAATTATGGGTAGACTCCAACGATACATATTGGTAGTCCATCATAAGAATTTGGACCAATGGACCTCTCATAGCCCATGAATAAATTCAAGTAAGAAATGTAATAAAATTACGTAACTCTATTATTCCCTAATTAAAAGGGGAAATCCCATAAGATAAATTTCAATAAATAATGGGCTTTGTCAAATAGACCATATAAAATTTATTGGGCCAAAATAGGAATTTTTAAAAGGGGAATAATAGGAAAATACCCTATATTCGTAACTTAAATATTGATTAAATAGAAAAAGGTATTTAAGTATTAAAATAGCTAATTTAAGATGGAATTGGATTCCTAAACCTACCCTAATAGGTTGGCCACGAATTTGGATCCCAACCTAACCCAAATTGGACATGGCAAGCTTGGAAGGTGGAATTAAATAGGAAATCTCAGAATTAAATAGGAGTTAGAGTCCTATTAGGAAATAGAAACATAGGAAGCATAAATACTCTCCTAAATCCCCCATGGCCGGCCCTAGCTCATTGCCAAGGGTTGTTGGACCAGAAGGAGAGGCCAAGGAGGAGGAGATCTCGTGGGGGAGAAGAACCTCTCAAGCTCTCTCTCTCTCGTTCTTCAAGTTCTAGCCCTAGAAGAGGAAAACAACTAAAGGTAGGTATTCTCACGAGCAAAATCTAATTAAATTTATCTGTAGATTGTTCCATGCATCAGGAACAAAACCCCTTTCATTTCAAAATTTTTCGTTCACTCAATCTTTTAATCTCGATTTTTGAATCTCTGCAAACCCCATAACCCCGAACCCTCATGTTTAATTTATATCTCCTTGAATACTCTATCCCATGCCTCAAAATTTTTATTGGAGATACTGATGATTGTTAGGAACCTTTCGCCCCTGAAAGCCCTAATTTTCATCCACCATACTACTTGAATTAAATCTTTGATCTCTATTGTACACAGTTTCATGATCTTCGTCATTAACTTGATTAAACCATGCCTAAACCATGTATGTTTACAAATTCCTAATTATTGGAAGTACTCTTGCATGTCTAGATTCCTTTAAAACTAGCTTCATGAATTTTCATCGTTTGTGCAATTAGTTATGATTTTTTTAATACCCCTGTGTCAATATAAGGAAGTTCTGGACCGAAATCCAAGAACATGTATTTTCTCTGTCGGACTCAGGCGCAGTACCTGAGAACGCGACGGCCTGATAGGCCGCGTTCTCAAGGCTATCGTGACAACAGCGCCCGTCACGTTCTGAATGCGATAGGAGCTGTCATCACGTTCTGCCTATCTGAGCTGACCAGTCCGTCGCATTCTATACAAGACCCTGTCGCATTCTTTACTAGCCCTGTCGCGACCCTTACAAGGGTACGTCGCGTTCTAGCTTTTTGCAGTAAAACCCTGTATTTTTGCAAGTCTTGACCTTCTACATCCTTGTTAATTGTCTTAATGACCAGTAAACGAAGTTGATAAATTTGAATAAGTCATTAGTTAATTAAAAGTCATCCACGTGATTATTTCATCTCCATAATTCTCTTTTACACATACACACACTTGAACCATCCAATATGGCTTAACTTGGCATGAAAATTGTCACATAGTACATCTAGAAATTGATTTCAATTATATATTTAATTGCCCTATTTTAAATGGACTTGTCTTCGTTTCTCGCGTTGTTTGGAAATACCGTTATCGACGCTCCACTGTTCTAGAATTCCTCTAGAACGTCGGGCACTTGTTTCTATATATACACTTTTCTCTTGACTTGGACGAACTCTCCGTCGGATACTCCTTCTGCCGGACTAGTGAATCCTTGTTCAAGGCCTCCGTAAGACTCCTCTGTCCATGGGTTCTCACATGGTCGACGAGCAGGTTGTACCCTAATACGTATGATACCCTTTAGGGATCAACATGATCCAAACGGCTATTAGAAGTTCTCTCTTATCTTGAATCATGTCAGACCTCTGGACCTGTGCATAACATGGCCAGTGGAAGGGTAGTGAATTCCACCTGACTGCCTACACCGATCACGCGTGTTGTGCAACTGTTATTATCGCTTGTTTAACATTGTCTTACGAATATGTCCTTGTCTCGTCTACTGTCTCTATACTCTCGTCTATTCATGTTCACTCTACTATCTCGTCTATCTAGTCTATTCATCTAGTACTCTCTTGGTACCCTTTGAGCTGTGTGGCTCCTACTGCTTTGTACTATTCATGACTGTCTAGCGCTAAAATGGGTCTTGTGACTCTACTGACTTGAATGCATACTGCTGAGGGCACGGAGAGTGTCTAAGGGGCTCCAATATATTCCTGGGGGCGGAGGGCCACCCGAAAACCTGCAGGGGCTAATGACGGTGTCTGCATTTGCACTGGTTCTGACTGACTATTCTGATTTAGCTAGACATCTGACTGTTATATTGTTACTGTTAGTCTATTAGTTCAGACATACTGCAGTATTACAGTACTACCACTGACTGTTACTGAACTGCTACCGTCCTGATATTGAGTGACTATTGTCGTACACTTTCCTTGCTCTACTTGATACTTGGTATCTTGAGTTATTGTGTTCTATCCTGACTTAGTCGCATTCAAAGTGTTGTATTCACTCTCGGCTATCTATGGATAATCAAAGTGCCATTACTATTTCGATTGACGAAAGTTAATCAAAGTACTATACTATCTCGATTGTTGAAAATCAATCAAAGTGCAATTTACTCTTTACATGACCAACTACTATCTCTCTCCTTGCTATACCTATCGCTTGCTATTGCTTGACACTGTCGCTACTTGCTATTGTTGTTATCGTTTCTATCGTGACTTGACTTTAATCATCGTGCTATACTTGATTCATCTGTTATTCGAACCATGTTACTTATGCTATTACTTTCTCGACTTTACATGACTCTTTCGATCATTAGTTACTCTGCCATTTAAAATATTAATTATTTAAAGCCTGCTTGACTATTGAGATTTAAGTCCTACTGGGCGTTATCACTCACCCTTCGTTATTTGTTATTGTCTCTCAGGTAAGTCGGACAATGACGTTACACACATCAATGGGACAGGACCAGAGTGATGAGCGACCTAGAGTCAGTTGATGAAGTTAC
>JACBKR010001605.1:0-41178 GCA_014218235.1 Colocasia esculenta | reverse complement strand
CTACTTGAATGCATCAAACACATGCTCATATTAATTGCCTGTTAGCATATGCCTGTTTGCGTGTTGTATTTTTTTATTATGGAGTTCATTATGTTTGTCGCCTTATTTAATAAAGGCAGCCCTTGATAGAACCAGGAAGCCTAATCTGCCTAATGTGTAGGGGGCTGAGCCGGGGACGAACATTTAACTTGTGTCCAAGTGATTTTCAGGCACGAAGAAGAGAGAAGGAAAAGGTGCACACAATGTCATATATTTGGCCAAAAGGGGGATCAACCCCAAGTACATCATAAAGTGCCCAACTTGGCGCACATCATCAAAAGAAAGGAAAAGAGTACAATATCATGACAGGTGGCCTAGCTCTGGCCACCACTCTCTGTCGGTTGGTGCTGTCGGTTGCTCTCGGCCTCTCCAGGGTCAGCGGTTGAACGCGGGGCAGGAGGCCTCATGGAGGCATGAGAATCGGTCAACCCCTGGGCTGCGCGTGCCTCTGGACGTTCCTATGGTATGAGAGGAAGTCCTAAAGTAACTGCCGAGTAGGCGCTGGCCCGCCCCTCCCTCACGATGCGCTCGCGTCCGCGACGGTACCGCTCCTCTGCCTCCCGCAACAGGTGCTCGGAGACACCTAGACTCGCGTGAGCTCCACCGCCTGCTGATCAAGCGCTCATTGCTCATCGGACCCAACGGCTGTGCTCCTCGTCCCAGCGGGCTACGCTCCTCGGTCCATCGGCTGTGCTCATGCCCTCGCTCCTCCACCCACTGTGTGCGCTCCCGCTCGCGCTCCCTACGCTCCACAGAGAGCGTAATCCTCAACTCCGCAGCCTCGTGAGGGAGATCCGCGTCACGCTGGGAGACCTGGGTACGCAGCTCGGACAGCTGCTGCATTAGCCTAGTCACCTCAGCACTCGCAAGCGTCGCCTGGAGAGGGCAGTCTGAAGCTCGACAGACTGCAAACAAATCAGACACAAAGTAAGTATTAAAGCAATTCGATTCATATATAATCTAATCAAGTTATTACTAATGCAATAAGGTCGCGCTCCAAACCTCCGCATGGCCACTGCTGTCGCCAAACGCTCCCGGAGTGAGGATACCTCCGGGTCAGGCACACCCCTGCTAGTGGAGGCACCTGCTGCATCAGTACGCTCCACCATTATCTGTGCGGAACGCTGCACACATGAAGATCAGGTTAATACACGGTAAGTAAGACAAAGAAAAGTTATGATCATCTAAACTTACTAGAGCATCCAGGGCCTCAGGCCTCCGCTAACTGCGCCTCCGTGCTGCCAGCTGGGCGCGCAGTATGTCATAAGGTCGTCACGAGCATCCTGCACATGCACATGGTTGTTAGAATATCATGCATATCATATTGAAAAAGTCAAGGTTAGAAGTGCATACCCTCGCCGGCATCATGGAAGTCCCTGCCCCCGTACTCCTCCTGGAAACATTGGAGGTACACGAGGCTGTCGGCGGCGTCCGACCTCCACCAGGTGCCCGCCGCGCTGCCAAAGTCGGCGTACTGGTCGGGGAAGCACAGGCCCAGTCCACCCGCTTGCCTTACCCGTGTCCTCCACCCGATCCCCTTGGGCTCGGACTCATCATGCCTCTTGGTGCACCCCAGGGTGCGGGCGGCGAGCGGAGCGGAGCGGCCTCAATCTCGTTAGGCAGTGGACCCAGAGGTCCAACCCGAACAGGGGACGAACCCGCTCTCTACCCACGGCTGGCCGTCATCACCTGCCACAAGGGCTGCCACACACCTGACACATGCATAAGTCAGTCAGTAATATCATTAATGAAGGGAGAATTAATAGGTTCGTACAAGAGTGCGGGAAAAGTCCTGGATATCTTGAGAAGCGTGTCGAGCTTGAGGAGAAGGACATGGTGGAGACAACCGGTAGCCACCTCCGTTTGAGGGGGCGGTTCCGGTACGCACTCGGTCGCCTGCCCAAGGGGAGTAGTAATTGGACCACACCTGCAAGGCTGCACACACTGAATTAGTTAACTAAAATTTTAAATGCAGGAAGTGAAAAAAGGTGTGACGGACCGGGGTATTTATGCCCATTAAGGCTCCATATCCAGATCCGCCTCCCGCGAACGGACCGAAGTCTCGCAAGGGATAGCTCACACAAGTGTCCAGTAAGAATATAAAAGACAAACCACAACAGTATAAGACACAAGAAAGTACATGTGCTCATACCTGCATATAACAATTTACAACTGTCCCATTACATTAATACATGTCCAATTAAAAAGTACAACTACCTGGGGCATACCCGAGGGAGAGCACAAGCTCACACAACACTAAACTACACAACTGCTGGTGGTACAAGTCTGACACAACGCCGCTGCAAGCCAAACACTCGGCAAGCCCTGAAAAGAATGTAGGGGAGTGAGCCTCAACAAGTCACTGGCTCAGTAGGGGCTACCCAAAACAACACCGTAACCACGGACACCTCAACCCCAATGGGTCTCACTGGCAGCACCAATAGCCAAACCATTTCATGCTCACAACATTTATATTTAAATAACAGCTTAAACAGTAATTGATAAACAAAGCATATTCCTTATAAAGAAAAAGGAACCACAGGCTAGTCCGCTCAACAACTGAAATGCCTAGGCCGCAAGCCTCACAGGCACATTACAGTCACAACCAATCATTTAAGCTATAAGCCGCACAAGTCAACCACTGCCTAGGCTATAAGCTTCACAGGCAAATCTCAAGTACGTGGGTAACAGGACTGCTAACTAAAAGCTGGTCCTTTATACCCAAACCACAATATGTCGGAAACCACATACACCAAGTAACATGATCGGCTACAGCGGGCCAATCCATCACACATGAAAACCATATACGGTAGTTTACCCGAGGAAGGTAAAACACATTGAGTGGAAGGTCACACCACACGACCTCCACGAAACACAGTTCCACGTCAACACCAGAAAGACTGGTATATGACATACCACCACAAACCATTACCCACACAGGGTACAGGTACCTATTACCACAAGGCACCAGCACAGAACCACAAGTAAACCAGTGTCGTAACAGGGCACACCATAGCAACTAAACACATTTGTGGTGAGTCAATACTCACCATCTATAGCTGAAACTGTGCCACCACTCGGGCACACCACAAGCCACAATCGCAGTCACAACTGTGCCAACACCAGGGCACCTCGAACGAGTCAAACCTCGACTACGAGTCACAAACTCACGAACCACGCCAGTGGCAAAGCACGAGTCAGAAAGGAACGACGTCACCACAACCACAAATGGAGCTAACAAAGCACGAGTCGCGAAGAACGACGCCACCACACGGAACGGTCTACTGGCTGATCAGGCCAGTATCCAACCCGGACAACACAACACAAGAACAACCTCTCAGCCTCGCAGTCACGGACGAAAGGTCCAACTGCCGCTCCACGAGAACAAGTCAAACAACTGTGGAGACCAACCAACACCACACCTGCAGACAACAACTGCAGGTCCATGCTGGCACCTCTAGGGTCTCTGGCCGGAGCACCCTAAAGTGAGGCACTGGAAAACAGGACTAGCTGGGGACCAGTGTCGACTACTGGTGTCGTACCCCAACTACGAGCGCGCTACAAGCGACTGCACACCCACCAACACAAGCCGCTGCCCTACTGTCGTCTTTCCCTCAGCCGGACGTACAACTCAACACAGGAGTGAGGGTGTCCAGGAAGACGACACAGACCTCAACGGTACCACACTGTACCGGGACAAACCCCGAGCACAACAAACACACGTGCCTGGCTCACAAAGAACCTGGGGTACCCGACTAGAGAGGCATTCCGGAATAGGCGCCGGACCACCACACTCGGCAAGCTCAAACCACGATATATACACAAACACTTTCTATTATCGATCACGTACACAAATTACCATTAAGGATAGCTTGTCCTAGTCACCTGTGACTACAAGCTAACTTGCACAACTACATACACTAACCATATTAAGATAACACCGCAGTTTGTCATTGGTCACACAGTGACCTCACTGCCACACTAAAATAATAGCACGACCACACTTAATAATCATCTAGGATAATCACAAGAGATCCTAAAGGATCATAGGAACCTCATCGCCGCAACACGCAGACTGACCTCACTAATTATTAACCACAATAACGCACGGTATGCCATGAACACACAAACCATATACATGGCATCCAAACCTCGTAGATATCACGTGTATAATACCTCACGACGAAATATCACACATTATCTACGTAAACAAGATATCCAACACATGGACAATATACACATACTTAAACCACTACGTACATCACACATCATTCACGTAAAACATGCCCATTACATGAGCAGTATGCTCCAAGAGCGTAACAAGTGCACTGGCTCACACCGGTCATCGCCATGCACACACAAACATGTAAAACAGACAGTGCTGACGCATGCACAGGTTGGCGGCGACATCGATTGCCGTCCAAAGAATATAGACGACAATGTCCCTTGCCGTCAACACCAAGTAAGCGACCACCACTTGGCCGTTTACCCACACTCAACGGCTAGGATAGATACTAGCCGTTAATCTCCCAACGAAGAACTCTGCGTCAACCGATGTTGACGCCAAGATCTTCACTGCAGAACCCGCCAGAACACACAAAATGGCCCTAGACGATTACACGGGCAATCTAGCCATAAATACAATAGAAAAACAAGGGGAAACACTCCCCCTTACATCTATATACCATAATTAAACCAGAGAAGCAAGATCCAATACTTGGATCGATCAAACCACCCAATTTCCCGGCATGGTAACCTTTTTCCCAAAAACACAATTAACAAGTAATCTATACAAACGGAGCATGACAATTCAAACAAGAGAAGTCAAGGGGTCCAGTCCCTACCTCAGAAAACGCGATTAAACTCCCGAAGAACCTTGAATCACGCCGAAAACCGAGGAACGCCCCGCGAACACCGCGCTCCAATTCGTCATTCCCCGCCTGATTGCCGCTACCACGCACAACGGCTGCCCACGTACTCCCGTCGACCACCGGAACTCGTGAAGAAACTCAAGGTGAAGGTGGGCGAAGAGGAGGGAAGAGAGTGGGGAAAGAACAGGCTCGGGTCAGCCCTAAAAACACAGGCGCGTCAGGTTAACGTCAACCTCTGCGCCGTTAACCAAACCGCCACCCAACTAGGCGTCCACATCTTTGGCCGCCAAGTTCAAGCAACGGAACACACTAGAACCATGGTAGACGTCCACATCGATGGACGCTAAAACCATGTTAACGGCAACCCATGGCCGCCAACACAAAGTCGACGTCACCCACCTGGACGCCAACCCACTGTTGATGTCCAGCGTACTGAACACCAACACAGACCCATAACCAAACCCGGTAAGGATCTAATAAGAAACACACAACACTAATGGGCCTCACATTGGCCACCAAACCCGCTAAACCTGGATCCACGGGGATCCGAAAAACGCGCGACGTTACATTATTATCACCTAAAAAGAAATGTCGTCCTCGACATATAAAACAAATCACAACAACCGGATTATCACCTAAAAAGAAATGAAACCATATACAGAACAAGAAGGATACTCTTTCTCTGCATCAGCCTTTCAATTCATCTATCCATTTCCATCCTTGCTTGTTCTTTTCTTTCTTTCAATTCATTTCACAATTACTCTGTTCTGTCGATTCCATTGCCTTTCCTTACTTTTCAGTTGTAGACGATTCTACCTTGCCAATGGCGCTTTATCTCCTTGGACTGAACCTACTTTCACATTTTTCCAGCTGTGTTTGCAACATTTCTTTCGGGACCACTTACCTTTCTCGAATATCTTATACTGTAATATTCTTTCATGCCGCCATTTTTTTTTTCTATTTATCATTGCTTGCTGTTATTCTGCCTCATCTGCATTTACATTCGCAACTGTCACTTCTTCAAAGAAAACCAATCACCATCTTTGAATTTCTTGCTCTTTTCATATTATTCTGCTCATACCGTTTCAAGTCATCTCTGATTAAAAACCATAATAAACTCTGCTCCTTTATTCCACTGTGCAAAACTTTACACTTTCTTCTTATCCCAGCAAACCTGAACAATCTGTGGATATTAAATCTTTCTTGTTTCAGTTTCCGCTGCGCTACTCTGATCACACCGAACAATACTTTCAATTACTTCTTCTGACTTCAACTGCATTCATTTCTAACTTTAACTGCTTCTCAAATCATCTCATTCAATTAATTCATGCTGAAAATATTACTGCAATTTCTGACCTGCCAAACCACTATTAACATGCTTCACTCTTCATATACCTTTCTTGCTTTACTGACATTCTCTGGCTAATCTCATAAT
Source organism: Colocasia esculenta (assembly GCA_014218235.1). NCBI lineage: Eukaryota > Viridiplantae > Streptophyta > Magnoliopsida > Alismatales > Araceae > Colocasia > Colocasia esculenta. Next base: position 34,833 of record JACBKR010001605.1, on the reverse strand, counting down.
TCTGGGGCATAAACTTTCCAAATATTACTTAATCAATCTGCTCCAGCATTAAACCTGAAATATCTTAAAACAGTTCACTTCTGTTCAATTAAATCATTTCTTTGCACCGATATGCAAACTCTAACTGACATTTTCTGACTCATCTAATTTTATTTACTTCATCATTTGCTAAATTCTTCTTTCTCTGGTCCATATTTCTTCTTTATCTAAACTGCCAATCATTCTAATCATAACATCTTTCCGCAAAATACTTCTCTTATTCATTCTGCTGCCTGGCTAATCTTGCTGTACCGTTCATACTATAAATCTTTCTGGTATTTAATCATCCTTCTTTAAAATACAGCAAAAACTCAAATTTAAATACCAATTTCTTTAAATATAACAACTTGCTCTGTCTGCTTCCCTCATTCCATTAAATGCTCTTTTCTCAAATAACATAAATATTACAGTCTGCCTTGCTGTTTTTCTCAACTCAATATTTATTAACTGCTTCTCCATTAATGCACTTCTTTCCATTCTATTTCATTTGCCTTGAACTCATTCTAACATACTTAACTTTAATTTGATTTTCCTCGAACTGCTCACAGTTACTAACTTTCACTGCTCTTATCTTTAGCACAGCCATCTTTACTAACTTTTTCTGAAGAATTCCTCATAACTTGTCGTTCATCAACTAAATATTTCTCTTATGCAATTCTTAGAAAATCTCTTTACACACTGATTCTTCTTTTCTTCTTTCTTTATTCAACTGATCTTTCTGTACATATTTGTACAAATCCTCATATCAAACTTCATATTACCATCACTATTCATAACAACGCTTTTCTCAAATTTCGATCTCAGGTACACTTAATCATCACTATTCTTTTATGTACCAGTACCTCTTTAAAGCTGATCTGCTTTACTTAATCATGCCAAACTCTTCATAATACTAATCACATTCTCATTCACTGTTTCTTGATATCATCTGACTCAGATCTCTAATGCCACAATACCTTCGCTGAGGTTCTAAACTATACTTTGCACATTTAATCATTTTAACACACACACTGATTTGATCCTCATCATTTGTTACCATATACCTGTCTCTGCTAACTCTGTATTTACTGAATTCCATATCCAAATTTATTAATTTCCTCAATTCCTTTAACTGCAAATCTTTAACAACTAAATCATCTATCATAAACAACACACTGGTAATCACACAGATTATACCACCTCTAATCACATCAACTTTCAACACTGCTAACAACTGCCAAATTCTCAACTCAAAAACACATTTTACAAAACAAAAACTTAAACAAATACCACTTTAACCAACACAAAACCACAGACTTACTACCAGCAGTGGACATTAATTCATGTATTGGGACATTGCAACCTTATGTCTTTTCATATTCTAACTGGACCATGCTCTGATACCAACTGTGACGGACCGGGGTATTTATGCCCATTAAGGCTCCATATCCAGATCCGCCTCCCGCGAACGGACCGAAGTCTCGCAAGGGATAGCTCACACAAGTGTCCAGTAAGAATATAAAAGACAAACCACAACAGTATAAGACACAAGAAAGTACATGTGCTCATACCTGCATATAACAATTTACAACTGTCCCATTACATTAATACATGTCCAATTAAAAAGTACAACTACCTGGGGCATACCCGAGGGAGCACAAGCTCACACAACACTAACTACTACACAACTGCTGGTGGTACAAGTCTGACACAACGCGCCTGCAAGCCAAACACTCGGCAAGCCCTGAAAAGAACTGTAGGGGAGTGAGCCTCAACAAGTCACTGGCTCAGTAGGGGCTACCCAAAACAACACCGTAACCACGGACACCTCAACCCCAATGGGTCTCACTGGCAGCACCAATAGCCAAACCATTTCATGCTCACAACATTTATATTTAAATAACAGCTTAAACAGTAATTGATAAACAAATGCATATTCCTTATAAAGAAAAAGGAATCACAGGCTAGTCCGCTCAACAACTGAAATGCCTAGGCCGCAAGCCTCACAGGCACATTACAGTCACAACCAATCATTTAAGCTATAAGCCGCACAAGTCAACCACTGCCTAGGCTTATAAGCTTCACAGGCAAATCTCAAGTACGTGGGTAACAGGACTGCTAACCAAAAGCTGGTCCTTTATACCCAAACCACAATATGTCGGAAACCACATACACCAAGTAACATGATCGGCTACAGCGGGCCAATCCATCACACATGAAAACCATATACGGTAGTTACCCGAGGAAGGTAAAACACATTGAGTGGAAGGTCACACCACACGACCTCCACGAAACACAGTTCCACGTCAACACCAGAAAGACTGGTATATGACATACCACCACAAACCATTACCCACACAGGGTACAGGTACCTATTACCACAAGGCACCAGCACAGAAACGCAAGTAAACCAGTGCCGTAACAGGGCACACCATAGCAAACTAAACCACATTGTGGTGAGTCAATACTCACCATCTATAGCTGAAACTGTGCCACCACTCGGGCACACCACAAGCCACAATCGCAGTCACAACTGTGCCAACACCAGGGCACACCTCGAACGAGTCAAACCTCGACTACGAGTCACAAACTCACGAACCAGAGCCAGTGGCAAAGCACGAGTCAGAAAGGAACAACGTCACCACAACCACAACTGGAGCTAACAAAGCACGAGTCGCGAGGAAAGACGACCACCACACGGGAATGGTATACTGGCTGATCAGGCCAGTATCCAACCCGGACAACACAACACAAGAACAACCTCTCAGCCTCGCAGTCACGGACGAAAGGTCCAACTGCCGCTCCACGAGAACAAGTCAAACAACTGTGGAGACCAACCAACACCACACTGCAGACACACAACTGCAGGTCCATGCCTGGCACCTCTAGGGTCTCTGGCCGGAGCACCCTAAAGTGAGGCACTGGAAAACAGGACTAGCTGGGGACCAGTGTCGACTACTGGTGTCCGTACCCCCAACTACGAGCGCGCTACAAGCGACTGCACACCCACCAACACAAGCCGCTGCCCTACTGTCGTCTTTCCCTCAGCCGGACGTACAACTCAAACACAGGAGTGAGGGTGTCCAGGAAGACGACACAGACCTCAACGGTACCACACTGTACTGGGACAAACCCCGAGCACAACAAACACACGTGCCTGGCTCACAAAGAACCTGGGGTACCCGACTAGAGAGGCATTCCGGAATAGGCGCCGGACCACCACACTCGGCAAGCTCAAACCACGATATATACACAAACACTTTCTATTATCGATCACGGTACACAAATTACCATTAAGGATAGCTTGTCCTAGTCACCTGTGACTCACAAGCTAACTTGCACAACTACATACACTAACCATATTAAAGATAAACCACCAGTTTGTCATTGGTCACACGGTGACCTCCACTGCCACACTAAACATAATAGCACGACCACACTTAATAATCCATCTAGGATAAATTACAAGAGATCCTAAAGGATCATAGGAACCTCATCGCCGCAACACGCAGACTGACCTCACTAATTATTAACCACAATAACGCACGGTATGCCATGAACACACACAAACCATATACATGGCATCTAACCTCGTAGATATCACGTGTATAATACTTCACGACGAATATATCACACATTATCTACGTAAACAAGATATCCAACACATGGACAATATACACATACTTAAACCACTACGTACATCACACATCATTCACGTAAAACATGTCCATTACATGAGCAGTATGCTCCAAGAGCGTAACAAGTGCACTGGCTCACACCGGTCATCGCCATGCACACACAAACATGTAAAACAGACAGTGCTGACGCATGCACAGGTTGGCGGCGACATCGATTGCCGTCCAAAAGATATAGACGACAATGTCCCTTGCCGTCAACACCAAGTAAGCGACCACCACTTGGCCGTTTACCCACACTCAACGGCTAGATACCTAGCCGTTAATCTCCCAACGAAGAACTCTGCGTCAACCGATGTTGACGCCAAGATCTTCACTGCAGAAACCGCCAGAACACACAAAATGGCCCTAGACCGATTACACGAGCAATCTAGCCATAAATACAATAGAAAACAGGGGAAACACTCCCCCTTACATCTATATACCATAATTAAACCAAAGAAGCAAGATCCAATACTTGGATCGATCAAACCACCCAATTTCCTGGCATGGTAAACCTTTTTCCCAAAAACACAATTAACAAGTAATCTATACAAACGGAGCATGACAATTCAAACAAGAGAAGTCAAGGGGTCCATCCTACCTCAGAAACGTGATTAAACTCCCGAAGAACCTTGAATCACACCGAAACCCGAGGAAAGCCCCGCGAACACCGCGCTCCAATTCGTCATCCCCGCCTGATTGCCGCTACCACGCGCACCACGGCTGCCCCTCGTACTCCCGTCGACCACCAGAACTCGTGAAGAAACTCAAGAGTGAAGGTAGGCGAAAAGGAGGGAAGAGAGTGGGGAAGGAACACGGCTCGGGTCAGCCCTAAAAACACAGGTGCGTTAGGTTAACGTCAACCTCTGTGTCGTTAACCAAACCGCCACCCAACTAGGCGTCCACATCTTTGGCCGCCAAGTTCATGCAACGGAACACACTAGAACCATGATAGACGTCCACATCGTTGGACGCTAAAACCATGTCAACGGTAACCCATGGCCGCCAACACAAAGTCGACGTCACCCACCTGGACGCCAACCCACTGTTAATGTCCAGCGTACTGAACACCAACACAGACCCATAACCAAACCTGGTAAGGATCTAATAAGAAACACACAACACTAATGGGCCTCACATTGGCCACCAAACCCGCTAAACCTGGATCCACGGGGATCCGGAAAACGCGCGACGTTACAAAGTGCAAGGGCAAGGAAGTGTACATGAAGAAAGGGCGCAAATCTACCCACGGTCGTCTCTCTCCCCGTACCACTGGAGAGGTCTGCAAAGGTGTGCGCCAAGAAGGCCGCACCCCATGCGTACTGCCCTACCCTCTCCAGGTCCTCCAGTATCTCCAATAACCGAAAATTGATGTCGTCTCCCTTGGTCATCAGCAGCATCTTCCCCAAAAAGAAGACCAGGAACCTCCGAAGGTCCCGGTCCATCCGCTCACTATCCTCGGGGTCCTGGCCATACACCGCTCTGGCCAGCCCCGCTGCACAACTTCTGCAGCGTCTCCTCGCCCCTCTACCTCACCCCCCGGAGGCCACCGAAATGGATGTCGTCTCCCTTGGTCGTCAGCAGCATCTTCCCCAAAAAGAAGACCAGGAACTCCTAAGGTCCCGGTCCATCCGCTCACTATCCTCGGGGTCCTGGCCATACACCGCCCTGGCCAGCCCTACTGCACGCTGCACAAACTTCTGCAGCATCTCCTCTCCCCTCTGCCTCACCCCCCGGAGGCCCAAACTCTCCAGTAACTCTACTCGGTCAACCATCCTCCAGTCGCCGAGCTCATCCTCACCCTTGGGCTCTAGCTTCAGCAGATCCTGTGTAAACTTTGTGTAGTCGGCGTAGGTGACCCCTGTCACCGCCTCCCTGTCCACTCTGAGCCCCGTGATCCATGTCACGTCCTCCAGGCTCGGCACCATGTGCCCCCCGGGAAGAGGAATGCCCTGCTGACCCGATCCCACCTCTCTCTCAATGCCTGTATCAGGGGGCTATCGACATAAAAGGGTTCGATCTCCAAGATCGGCCCGAACCCCATCTCTCGGACTCTCTCCCTCTGGAAGTTTGAGAGCCCCGATACATGCTAGGACAAGCGGCCATTGAGTCCTTGGTTTCATGATTCCCTGCACAAAGCATACATAAGTCAGCACACGATAAAAGATCAAAACTGTGCAAGACAGGCCAGATCTCCCCTTCTCGGATAGCTCTTTGAATCGCGTCCAACACAGTGGCCGTGGTTTAGTTTGAAACGCATCTGCTGTGTTGGCCGCGTTTCATTCCGAAACGCGGCAGCTTAAGCCGCCGCGATTCAGCATCGTTCAGTCGACGCGATTCACTCTCTCACCCTCTCCGGCGCCGATGGCACCTTCCCCTCCTCTTCCTACCTCAAATCAAAGAGTTCAAGGTTTCAGGGTACTTACCGAATCTGGCCGTGGGGGAGCTTCACGACCAAGGCAAGCTCGCCTCCACCTCCTCACTTCTTCCCTTCTTCCTCTTCCTCCATTGCCGCCGCACCACCTTCCTCAGCCGCTGGCGCCGGTTCTTCCTCCACCATGGTGAGCTCTCCAGGAGCACCGAGAAGTTCTGCCACCATCTCGCTCACCTCCGTTCCCGGAGTCTCCTCCGTCGCCGGTGTCGCCGTCTCCTCTGAGGCCGATGAAGCCTCGCCTCATCGTCGCTTGGCCGTCACCGCCCTCTTCGTCATCGGGTGAGAGTGCAAGAGAGTCGAGGGTGAGAGAGCAAGAGAGTTGGGAGAGAAAGCTTGAGGAAGTGAGGGAGGCGAAAAGAGTGGAATGGAGGTGCCCTCGAGCGTTTTGTAGCCTCCGGCGAGATCCTAAATCGCGTCCGCTACAGTGGACGCAATTGAACTGTCTATTTTAATTGCGTCGGAGGATTGCGATGCGATTCAAAAGTCATCATTACCCCGACACAGACTTTAAGGCACACGATTTTTCAAAATTTTTAAGTACAAATGAAAAGCGTCGGGGTCAGAGGATGCGTTTAAGATGAAGATGGCGGCTTATGTGAACGCGGATTAGGAGGATATAGGCGGCGTCTGTAGTGGATGCGATTCAAAGTGTTCACCCGAGGGCCAATTTTGAGGAGAAGATCAAAAGTGTTTGGATGATACAATCACACATGAGGGCGCATTGGCCGTTTTAAGGATACAATTCATTCTTATTGAAGAATTAATTTCGGCGTTTACAAACGGCTACTTTAGGCTAGAGTTTCCCAAGTTCCCTTACATAAGTCATCCAATCATCTTCCACCTCCTCCACATTTGGGACCGGCCTCCGGTAGGAGCAGACCTTCCAGAGTGCCTTAATTGTGTCCGCATCTTCACCATCGTTGTTCGTCCCAATTTCCCACCTTTTGATTGAAGAAAGGTGAGACGGTCCTTCAAAGCTGCGCCGTGGAAGTTCGAATTGAGGAAAGTAGCGTGTGGGGTTGTAAAGCACAACTTGGATGCCCCGATCAGCCGCAAGTCCACATCGGGTGCTAGCCTTGTCCGCAGGTCCCTGGTAAGAAAGGCGCCGGAATACAAGTAAAGGCGTTCTTGGGCATGCTTCGGAGATGATCACGCCAATCAGCCTACGTCTTGAGTTGTGCACTCGTTAGCCACGTGCCCTTCCAAGCCAATTAAGTTGGCCAAGTGCTTGAGTGGACTCTTGGAGAAGATACGGGACGAGCTAGCAACTTCATTGCTTAGATCAAACTTAAAATGCAGGTCAGTCTAGCAAGTGAGTAATAACATGGAACCGTAAGAGGCCTACCCAAGCTCGCTGCCGTCAGTCCGCTGTAGAGAAGGCTAGCACTGTCGTCCCAGTCTCTTGCCCTCCCAGATGCCGCATACCGCGCTTACTGATCCTCCTCCAAGATGTTGTCAATTGGAGGGGAAGAGAAGGGCACCCGCCACGCAGATGGCGAATCCCTCATCACTTTTTCCAGCCCCGTGTCATCCTCTGCCCTTAGTATCTCCTTCATGGTCTAAGCCGCCAATTTTTGCAAGTTAATCCTTTTGTTAGTCCTGAGATCTTGGGCCACCCTTACATCCATGAAACTTTCTAGCCTGCTCACTAGTAAAGCTGCTCAGCATGATCACCATTTCATCCCCTTCCCCTTGCTTCATTCGCTTCAAACCTAGCAACTCAACCTCTTCCATAGGATAGTGGCCTCAAAAGTCTTGAAGAGGAAGGTATGGGTTTTGGGATGCCAAAGTTCAACTAATGCCCCCAGAGCCGCCCAGTCAAGGTGGATTTCATAATATCTCTGGCGTGGACAACAAGATTATTGATCCCCCACTTCTTAAGGATATGGTCATGTCAAGACTAATGGTGGAGGTAAGCTTTTGAAGCCATGGGAGGCGCATAAAACGCCGGTTGCCCGGGAAAAGGGGATAGTCCTGCGGCATGGGTAGGCATGTGTATGGATGACATGGTCATACGCATGGTAGTATTGACCATGAGAGAAGGGTGCATGGGTCATGGGGGGTTGAGTATGGATCGGCCATAGCATTGGAAGAGGAAGAGGAAGAGGAAAAGAAACAGAAAAAAATTGAAAGAGAGGGAGAGCAAGAACACCAAGAACACACACATATATATAAAAAAACACATCAAGAACATATCATGAACACTCAAATTCAGTGAAAAAGATCAAATCAACTTACCATTTTGCTTGAACTAGCTTGCATATATTCCCTCCACTTGGCTAAGCCTCATGAATCCCTCCACTCTTGGTCTTTTGGAAGAAGGAGCATCACCATGCTCCATGGCTTCAAGCACTTTAATTCTCCTTCTTCTTCTCCTTCTTCCTTGCTTCAACACTTGAATTCTGCACTTTGGAGAGCTCAAATGCATGAAGAGAGTTGTATGAGAGGTGTTGTATAACCCCCCAACTCGCATTAGCCTGGAGGCAAGCATCAAAAGGGAGAAAGGATGCAAAACATGCAAGAAAATCAAGTCTCTCGGATAGAAGGCCTAAATCGTGTTCGACGTAGTGTACACGATTCAAGGCACTGAGTCCGACTTCCATTGTGACAGGTGAAGTTAAAATGCGTCCGACTAAGTCGACGCGATTCATGTCAGTAAAACGACGTCCAGTATTCCCGCCGCATTTTTTCAAGCAACTTTATTTTCACATTTTTCTGTATTATTTGTTGCTTGTCAATGCTAATGAATTTGTTAGCGCAAAATGTGTACCCATTGTTCGCCGTGCAATTCATGATTATCCTCGGCAATCGCCATCTCTCTATTGTATATATTGCATTCTACTATATGGTATACCTTATTAGAGCACATCAGGACCTCGAGGCTCTGATGAATCTGGAATTTGAGTTCCCCTCCTTCGCCAAAAACGATGATGATTTCAGAGGATTCTTACGACTTTAGGATAGGCCGTTGCGCTGCAAAAGGACGATGGATTCCATCTGGTCTCTTGACTTCAGCACCGTAGCAATATTATCCTTGATTACTTTATATTTTCTTTTGTTTTAATCTTTTTTATTTTAGCCCAACATGCATTATGTAGGATTTTGAGCATAATTCCGGATAATCACTCTCGTTTTTAACTGAAGAGAACCACTTGTTCCTCAAGTACAATTAACGTGGAATATTCTACCCCGAGTCAAGTACTCAGTTCATTGTGTTGTTGTTTGGAGTTCACCTCTTGAGAAACTCATTGCCTTGGGTTTCTATTTCAATTCACTCTTATTTCCCTAAGATCCACCAGAGGCAGTGGCAGATGCCCCCAAAGGTGAAACCTAACGGATTGTGTCCTTAGGTACTTCCTCGACACTGGAAGTTGATCTTTCCCCCTTCCGTGCCCACGTGCACACCCTTTCCCCTTTCGCCCAGACTTTGAGTTTTCTCCTGAGGTTTTCTACAAACCGCTTCACCTTGAATTGAGAAACAACTCCTGTCATATGTTGTCGGGGCGTGTCTCATCACACCTTGGCGTCTACTTTTCAGTCACTCCACTTCATTCCACGTCATTCACCCCATTCCATTGCTTTCATTTTGTGCCACTTCGCTCCATTTCCTTGCAAAGCAGACGCCAAGGTGAGGCAGCTGTAGACACGCCATTTTGGCATCATATTAAGCAAATTTCATGTTACACCGTAATGCCTCGAAGTGGCTCTCTTCAATTAACCTCTTGAGTGATTTTCCTATTTTTCTAGATTTTTCCAGAGTTTTTAGGAATTTTTATAAGGGGTCCAAAGGGGTCTGTTGTTATTCGTGTCTGATACAGTGGACGCCTTTTAGGCTGTATGATCCGTAGCGGGTAAAACTGACGCGTATCACACTTCCTTTTCTGGCGCTTACCCTGTTTAGATTCGCGTCCAGGAAGGTTGCCGCGATTAAGAGTTTCCATTTTCAAATTATGGCAATTTCCAAAAATCATTTTTGGAAGGATTCAGTTGCTAATTAGAATTGCGTCCAGCTTGTCGGATGCGTTTCTAACCTTCCTCTGAAGAAGATCGATTTCCCTTAGAAGAACGATTCTGTTCCAAAACGCGTCCTCTTTGATGGATGTGATTCATTGTTTCCATTTTCGATATTTAGCAAAGAATCGGCGCAAATCGGAAGGTTTAGAAACGCCGACTACTGCCGACGTGATTCTAAAAATAGCCATAATCGATGTTTGTCAACGTTTAATCGGAGCAAGTTAATCTTATAAATCGCGACGCTTTGGTTGGACGCCATTCATCAGATAGGCGTCCACTGTAACGGACACGATTTAAGCAATTTTCCCCTATAAATAGACCCCCGAGGCCATTGTTTTGAGCATGACATACACACTACGGCGAAGCCCTGCCACACCGGAGACTCGCATTCCGAAGTCGAGGAGGAGCACCCTCAACTCAAGTCATTCCCCGTCTTCCTCTCTTGGAATTCGGAGCGCTCGTCTTCCCCATTGCGTTGGAGTGAGGCTACATCGCCATTTCTCCACTCTTTTCCCTTTCACTTTTCCTCTTTTACACTTAGTGCATTTCATCTTACACCATTTCCCCCCCCCCCCCCCCCCCACACACACACAATATTTTTTCTCTATACCCACCTTTGGGGGTTTACCCCCCCCCTATAAGGTGTGTTAACACCCATTTTAATGCTTTTTATTCCACTTCATTTGATTATTTTTACTACACCTGAAGGCCTAATCCTCCCTTCACTTGTTTCTTGTTGTCTTTTCTTGCAAGGTAACCTCATTTGGAGCTAAATCTTCTTCGTCGGCCAGTCGGTGGAAGACGTAAGAAGGACCCGCACACCACTCCCATGATCTTCGGGTGAAGGTAGGTACTCCGCATATTCCTCTTCGCCCATTTCCTTCGACACCCACGCGTGTCTGGCGATCACACACTCCATCTTGTGCACACACGCACATCTTCTTCTCTTGTTTTTTTCCTCACCACGCATTTAGTTTTTTCTTCTTACTTAAGATTCTTTTTTTAATCATCTCTTTGTGGGAGGTGTTTTGAAAAAAAACACGTCTACAACGTCGTCCACGACGAGCGACAACAACCATGTCGCGACTGACCCTGATGTTGCGACAATGTCGCGACCAGCAGGTCCGTCGTGACCCGGGACAGGGCCAGGCCCAAGGGAGTCGGATCTTACAGCGATGGGGTGTGTCATCGCATTTTAAACACGACAACTTCCTACGTCGTGATTCACCAACCGCCTTTTTGCGGTGCGGTGCAATTGGCGACTGTCTGGTCTGTCGCGTTTAAGGTGTTATAAACGCGACGTAGCCTCCGTCATGATTTTGACTGTTCATTAATTGCCCTTTTCCGGCCAGACAGAGCATATGAGCTCTTTCCGGCATGAGGGGGAGCTACTGCGGAGCTCATGTGACGTTTTCTGGTGTCTGGTGGTTCATGCGGCGTGGGGTCCATGCGAGGAGGGTGCCCGGAGCGTAGGTGCACCGGTGGTGTGGTGTTCTTCGCATTTTGTAGGCTATGACTTGGTAGGGAGACTTCCTCTTTTATTTTGTGTTATTTAATTGGCTTACAGCTTTTAAGCATGATAGAATGGCATGTGGTAGTTTAGCTTTTGTTTTATATGCTTTGTATGAATGGTATGGTGTGTGGAATGGGTTTTTGGAGGAGGAAGAAGGGTTCAGCCGCCTGCCTGAGAAGGCAACTGACTGAACCATTGCGTTTTGGTTTGAACGCGACGCCTTGGGTCGTCACATTCATGTGTTCCTATTGGTTTGGACCGACTGGTCTGAACGCGACCACTTGAACCATTGCGTTCTTGTTGAACGCGTCGGTGTGGTCCGTCGTAATTTTGTGTACATTTAGTGTGGTCTTTGTCGCAACGTATCGTTCCGTCGCGATTTGCTCTTTGACTATCGTTGTTGACCGTTTGGCCTGAAGGTGACGTATCGGGCTGTCGCGATATGGTCGCAACACTGGGCCCTGTCGTGTTAGGTTTGGAATTACGTCGGGGTAGGTCGTCGCGTTCTTAAAGGCGACGCCTGTGTCCATCGCGTTTCAGCTTCTGAGATGTGTTTGTGGTGATTGGGCTATGATGGTCCTATGTGGATTTAGCCTTGGTTATTTAAGGGTGTTTTAAGTAATTTTAAGGTACTTTATGATAGTAAGCATGTTATAAGCTTATTGGTTTGGATCATGTTTAGTTAGTAAGTTAAGTTAATTATGTTATTATGTAATTATGTGGTTAGTGTGCCTTGTGGTTTAGTGTTGCTATGGAGGTCATGAGATGACCAATGATGGCATGGGTTATTATGTTTTATGTGGATCAAATTATTTAAGTGTAGGTTTGCTTGGAGGTCACATGGTGACCAGTGATGAAGCTAGTTATGATATGTGTACCGTGGTATAAGTTTTGTGGTTATGTTTAATGACTGGCATGGTTTGTGTGGTTGCTGAGTTTGGTGGTTCGGTGCCTATTTCGGATGCCTCTTCAGTCGGGTACTCTAAGTTCTTTGTGAGACAGACATGTTGTGTTTGTTATGCTCAGGATTTTTCCTAGTACTGTGTGTACCATCGAGGACTGTGTCGTCTTCCTGGACACCCTCTCCCATGTGTTTGAGTTGTACGTTCAGCAGAGGGAAAGACGACAGTGGGCAACGACTCGTGTTTGTGGGTGTGCGGTCGCTTGTAGCGCACTCGTGGTTGGGGGTACAGACACCAGTAGACATATTAGGCCCCAGCTAGTCATGTTTTCCATGCCTCACTTTAGGGAGCTTAGGCTAGAGTCCCTAAAGGTGCTAAGCATGGGATTGCAGTTGTGTGTGGTTAACATGTGTGGTGTTAGTTGGTCTCATGGTGGTAGTACTACTTGTACCTTCAGAGTAACTATTTGTCGTGGTACGCTGTGTACCAGTCTTTTCAATGTTGAGGTGGAGCTGTGCTCTGTGGAGGTTGTGTTGTCGGACCTTCCACTTGCTGTGTTGTACCCTTTTGAGGGTAGCCTTTCAATGTTGTTATGGTTTTAGGGTATAGTGGACTAGCTCCTAGTTGGCAGTCCTATTACCCTCGTGTTTGAGGTTCGCCTGTGAGGCTTGTGGCCTAGGCATTTGTAGTGATACGATCGTTCCGGATCATGTTTAATTGGTTTTAGACTGGTGCTCTTGACCAAGAGGTGGTCATTGAGCCTTAGTCGAGGTTTCCATGCGTTGTGTGGGCGTTGTGGGCCGGAAGTTCTAGCCCAAACAGCCCATTGGTTCACTGATTATGAACACGACAAAGCAAGTTGTTGCGATTTAAATGTGACGGTCTACCCCGTCGTGATTCACAGAACCACCTTTGTGTTGAGCGGCGCTTTGGGTTTTGAATGGCGACAACTAGGGTCGTCACGTTTAACTCTTAAACACGACGTTTGACTACGTCGCAATTTTGACCGAGTTTTAATTGCTCTATTTCGCCCAGACAAAGCAGAGGAGCTCTGTCCAGGCAAAGGGGGGAGGTTGTTGAGGGGTTTTCCAGTGATTCAGCTTCGTGGTGGTTCGTGTGGTGCGGGATCCACGCGAGGATGGCGTGCAGAGTGTGTACGTGCGGCGACGTGGAATTTCTGGCGTTCTTCAGGCTCGTTCAGTTGGTAGGGAGACTTCCTGTTGTGTTGATTCATTTTAAATGGTTTAAAGGGTGGAAAGCATGATGGGTTGTTTGCCATGACATGGTTATCATGTTTATTGCTTTAGTTTGATAATTGTATCGGATAGTGTGGGTTTCCCCAGTGGAGAAGGGGGTTCGGCCTGAGGGCTGAACTCACTGTCGCGTTTGAAACGCGACGTGGTGCATCATCGCGTTCATGACATGAACGCGACGCCATGCATCGTTGCGTTTCTGTTTTGTCTGGTGTGTTGGGTAGTGGTTTGGACGCGACACTCGACCCGTCGCGTCTTTCTTGAACGTGACGGTGTAGTCTATCACGATTCTGTGTAATGTTTTGTTGGTCCCTATTGTGACGTATCGTTCCATCATCATTTGGATGTTGACTGTGGTGTTGACCGATTGGGCCTAAAGGCGATGTATCGGGCCGTCACGATATGGTCACGACACTGGGCCCTGTCGCGTTAAGGCTTTGAGTCGCGTCTGGACAGGCCGTCGTGATTTAAAAGGCGACGCTTGTGTCTGTCGCGTTTTGTTTCTGTGGTTTTTGTGGTGGATTGGGCAGTGAGGTTTCAGTGTGAACCTAGCCTTAGTCTTTGTTGTCTTTTAAAAGACTATTTAAGATTGATAAGCTAGTTAAGCATGTGTAGGTTTAATATATGAGTAGCTTGTGAATTGTGTACTTTATGTTACGTTCGTTATTATATTAGGTTAAGTGATTAAATGTAAGGTTTTGTGTGGTTGCTATGGAGGTCATGATATGACCAATGACAAGCAAGGTTATTATAGGCTATTGTGGATTCGTGTGTGTAATGGTGTAGGTTGTCTTGAAGGTCATATGGTGGCCGGTGTCAAGCTAACCCTGACACTTGTACATCGTGATATATATAATATATATATATATAATATATATATCATGGTTTGTGTTTTGTTGAGTCTGGTGGTCCTACGCCTATTCCGAATACCTCTTCAGTTGGATACCCCAGGTTCTGTGTGAGCCAGGCACGTGTGTTTGTTGTGCTCAGGCATGTCCCGGTACGATGTGTACCACTAATGTAAGGCCATGGGCCTTATTGGACCCTTAATAGGCCTTCTTCTGGAACAATATCTGTTGACGTCAAGGGTGTTGACGTCAACAGTGGGTTGATGTCAAGGTGGTGGATGTCAACTGCAGGGTAGACGGCAAGGGTGCTGCTGTTTATTGGGTCTTGGCGTTAATCAATGTGAACATCTATCAAAAGTTCCAGAGTTTTCCGTACAATGAACTTGGCGGCAAGCGTTTGACGCCAAGTTTTGTCGGTGCAAGTTGACGGCAACAGATGTTGACGTCAACCTGCCCGGCCTGTGTTTTTATGGGGGAACTGAGGCCCCTTCTCCCTCACCTCTCTCCCTCTCCTTCCCACCACCTTCACCCCTCTTCTTCTCCACTTCTTCCGGCGGCCGACGGGAGTTCGTGGGGAGGTTGCGGTGCTTGTGGCGACGATGGATTGGGCGAGAAACAGAGGATTGAAGGGTTGTTCTTGCGGGAAAGGCTCCAGGGTGAACGACGCGATTTGAGGTCTTGTTGGGAGTTTATATTGTGTTTTGAGGTAGGGACTCTGCCCCTTGACTCCCCATTATTGCAATGCCATGATTATTGTGTGGATTCGTGCGAAAATCGTGGTTTTGGGGAGGGTTTCTCTATGCCGGGTTTTGGGGTGAAACCGCTGATCCAAGTGTTGAATCGTTGTTTTTCTGACTTTACACTGGTGTTTTGTGATGAGGGAAAGTGTTTCCCATCATCAATCTGTGGTTTCTTGGACTGGATCGCCAGTGGAAATGGCCTGGGGCCATTTCAACTGCTGGAAGCTAAAGAACTTAACGTCAACAGAGGTTGACGTGAAGTTCTTCAGGGATAAACTTGGCGGCAAGATCCCTTGCCGTCAAGATGGGGTAAACGGCCAACATGTTGCCGTCTACTTCCTGTAGATGGCAAGGGTGTTGCCGTCTACCCCAGAGTTGGCAGCAATCGATTTGCCGCCAACCCCACAGATAGGTCCCAGCAAGCTGAGCCCCTTTCTGTTGTGTGAGGTGTTGACACGCTGTGTCTGCCTACTAGCACAGTGTACCGGATGTTGAGAGCGTCTCCGTCTGTGCATGTGCTGTGTTCTACCATGCTTGTGTTTGTTTCCCAGACGTCGAGGTGAAGGCTCTGTCTGGATGACTGGCGTTGAGCTATTTCGTTAATGAGCCTGGACGTCGAGTGAGACTCCGTCTTGTGCATGCTCCTTGTGGTGGTTACGAGCCAGTTTCCGTGGGGCCCCTTCTCCACTGTTCGAGTCCAGTGTAGGGGAAAACCAGTCGAGGACTAGATGTGAGGGAAAGCGTCTAAGTGTGCACATGTGGCTAGGGTTGGAGGACTCTATGGTGTCGAGGCGCCAAGCCATAGGCCCTAGCTTGTCCTACCTTGTGTGTGTGTGTGCTTGTCTGTGTGTGCTTGTTGTACTGTTGAGCCTGCGAGGTTCCAGTTTCTCGGTGTGCTCCTGCGAGGAGTTGCGTGCCACGCCACCGGTTTCTGTGTGTTGTGTAGTGTTTTCTTACAGTAGCTTACTTTCTGTACTACTCTTTAGTACTGTTACCAGTGGGGTTAGTGTCCCTACTGGGTCTCTTCTTGAGACTCACTCCCTTCCTTTGAAGTGGATCGTCGTTGGCTCCAGGTGCTGAGGAGCTTGGTCCCTCCGGTGCTGGTCCCGCTTAGCTGCTGTGAGTAGTACTTAGTCTTTGTACTCATTGTACTCTTTACATATATTGAATCGGCTCTGAGTTGTACTATTTGATATATTTATAGTGGAATGTTCAGAAAAATTTGTGGTATGTACATTTTCTTATATGTTCTCCTCAGACATTTCTCTTTACCCTTCTGAGCCTCGGCTCATGGGTGACGGGTCAGGGTTCGGGTTACTAGTTGATAACTGGTATTTGGATCCTGGGTCATAAAACTGAGGTCTGAGTTGTCTTCCTGGACCCCTCACTCCTGTGTTTGAGTTGTACGTCCGACTGAGGGAAAGACGACTGGGGGCAGCGACTTGTGTTTGTGGGGGTGCAGTTGCTTGTAGCGCACTCGTGGTTGGAAGGACGGACACCAGTAGACGTACTGGTCCCCAGCTAGTCCTGTGTTTCCAGTGCCTCACTTTAGGAGCTCAGGCCGAAGTCCCTAAAGGTGTCAGGCATGAGCCTACAGCTGTGTGGTTTGCAGGTGTGTGTGGTTGGTCTCCACTGTTCTTTGGCTTGTGGCTGTGGAGCGGCAGTTGGACCTTTTGTCCGTGACTGTGAGACTGAGAGGTAGTTCTTGTGCTGTATTGTCCGGGTTAGATACTAGCATCATGAACTAGTAGTCCATTCCCATGTGGTGGCGTCATTCTTTCCGACTCGTGCTTTTCCAGTGGTTGTGGCTTGTGAGTACTCACTAGTTGTGGTTTGACTCGCTGTGGTGTGCCTCGTTGGAGGCACAGTTGTGTTGAGGTTTTGTGGTGCTACCTCGTGGTGGTAGGTACTTGCACCATTCATGGGTATCTGTTTTCTCGTGGTACGTTGTGTACCAGCCTTTTCAGGTGTTGAGGTGGAGTTGTGTTCCATAGAGGTCGTGTTGTAGGACCTTCCACTTGCTATGTTGTACCCTTCTGATGTGTTGTGGTTTTAGGGTATAGTGGACTAGCTTCTGGTTAGCAGTCCTGTTACCCTCGTGTTTGGGGTTGCCTGTGAAGCTTGTAGCCTAGACAGTGGTTTGCCTGTGAGGCTTATGGCTTAGGCGACCAATTGTTGTAGTGATTGGCTTGTGAGGCTTGTGGCCTAACCACTTTAGTTATTGGGCGGACTAGTGGTGCTGTGCTAGTCCTGTTGTTTCTTCTTACTTTTTGAGGACTATGCTAATTAGTGTGATTATATTTTAATTATAGTTTAATCATGTTGTTGTGAGCATGTTATGGTTTGGCTTTCGGTGTTTCCAATGAGACCCTTCGGGGTTGAGGTCTCTTGAGTTTACTAGGTGTTGTTTTTGGGAGGTCCCTACTGAGCCTGTGACGTTTGAGGCTCACTCCCTTACAGCTCTTTTCAGGTATTAGCCAGCTTTGTGTGGCTTATGGAGGCATTGTGGCAAACTTGTACCACCAGCCGTAGAGTTAGTCAGGTTGTGTGAGCTTGTGCTCCCTCTGGGTATGTCTCAGGTAGTTGTACTCTTTTATTGGACATGTAATAATGTATTGGGATAGTTGAACATTGTTGTTTACATATATGAGCACATGTACTTTCTTGTGTTTTATACTGTTGTTGTCTTTATATTCTTACTGGACACTTGTGCACGTTATCCCTTGCGAGACTTCAGTCCGATCGCGGGAGGCAGACTTAGATATGGAGCCTTATTGGTCATAAATATCCAGGGCCGTTACAGTTGGTATCAGAGCATGGTCCAGTTAGAATATGAAAAGACATTGAGGTTACAGTGTCCTAAGACATGGTTTAATGTCCACTGCTAGTAGTAAGTCTGCAGTTTTGTGTGGTTTAAAATGGTTTTTATGTGAGTTTTTGACATGTGAATTGTGTGTATAGTGGTTAGCTTGGCAATTGTTAGTAATGGCAGAGAAATGGTGTGGTTAGGGATATAATTTGTGTGGTTATACCAGTGTGTCAGTTTGCAGTAAAGTGTAGTTATTTAAGGTTCTGAGTTACATAAATTGAAGGAAATTAGTGAATTTAGTTATGTTATTCAGCAAAGGTAAAGTTGTGTTTCGAAAAGGATATGTTTTAATGTGATGAAGGTATTTTAGTAAGGTACAGAGCTAGCTGAGACATGTATAAGGTAATGGTGTGATGGAATAGCAGAGGGAACAACGTTATATGAGGAATGGAATAGTGTGTGATAAGGATTGTTAAGTGTGTGAATTATGGTTGAGAACCTTAGCAGAGGTAATTGTTATGTTTGAAATTTGTGTCAGTAAGTGTTAAGAGATAGTTTAGATGATAATATGATCAGTGATATGAAAGATTTTGAATGGTTAAGTGAGGTAGATTAGTCTCAGATGAAGTAATAGTAAACAGAGAAGCAGTAATTTATGGCAGTCGGATTAACTGTGCATCATGATTAGAGATGGTTATAGTTGAGTGTTTGAGGATGGTATTGTTATGAGTAATGATGTTAATAGAAAGTTTGATATAATGATTCATGTAAGTATGTGCAGAGATGATCAATTGGGCAAAGAGAGAGTAAAGAAGAATCAGTGTACAAATACATTTTCTGAGAATTTCACAAGAAAGATATTTAATTGATAGGCAGCAGATTGTGAAGATTCCCCAGAATGAGTTATTGAAGGTTGCAGTGCTAGAGATAAGATCAGTGAAATTTAGCAGTTATGAATAGTTCGGGAAAGATTAAGATTGAGGTTAAGAATGTTTGGAATAAGATAGAGCTATATGAGTCAGAATAGAAGGAAATGAATCAGTTGAGAAGCAGTTAAAGAATATCAAGCTGAGTGGAATAGTAAGGCAGATTGTGAAAGGAATTCAAGTAAATGTTTGAATGGAAAGGATATTAGTGAGTGTGCTGTAATAGTGGTAGTTCAACATTGGGAATAAAGCAGCAATGTGGAGTAAAGGATTCAGGCAGAGCAAGTTATTGTAATTAAAGAGATCGGTTTCAGGTTCTGGCTATGGCAGTATTTTAATGAAGGATGATTGCACATTAGCAGGAGTTACAGTGTTAATGGTACAAAGAGATTAGCCAGATATCAGAATAATTAAGAGAAATATTTTGCAAAAATGATATCGTGGTTAGTGCAGTTGGCAGTACAGATCAGGTTGAGTGTTGTTGACCAAAGAAAGAAAGAGTATAGCAGATTATGAAACGGATATAATCAGATGGTTAAGGAAATGTTCAGCAAGAGTTTGCATGCCAGTGCACAGAAGTGATTCCATTGAGCAGAAGTGTACTTTAATAAAGGTATTCCTGAATTTGATGTGAGAGCAAAAGCAGATCAGTTAAAGAATATTTTGAAAGGTTGTGAATATAATGTGATTAGTCGGCCATAAAATATGATTTAAAGTCAGGAAGGTATATGAAGAGCAAGATATGCCAGTAATAGTATGGCAAAATTCAGAATTTAAATATGTGGCACAACCAGAATTGGAGTATTAAGAAAAGCATATCAGAAAATCCGATATTTTCTTCTAGTGTTAATTGATTAAGTAAGATGATTTGAGAAGCAAGTAAAGTCAGAATAGAATCTAGCTGGAGTTAGAGTAACAGTAAAAGACGAGAATAATTAAAGGTAATAGTGAGGGTAGAATTTGTAGGATATTTTGCCAAGTATCCAGTGTAATCAGAGTAGTGCAGCGGAAGCATGGAAAACATGGAAGACTTAATATTCACAGGTATCCGAGGTTTGGAAGATTAAAGAAAAGTTTGAGGTTTTTGCACAGTTGGGCAAAGAGGCAGTGGTTTTTGGTCAGATATGAGTTAAGGCAGTATGAACAGAATGGCATAAAGAGGCAGGAAATTCAGAAATGGTAATTTAATTTTCTTTGACAAGCTGACAGTTGAGAATGTGAATACAAGTAAGGCAGAGGAACACCTGGTGGTGACAGGCAGATAATGGAATGCAACCAGGAAATTTGAGAATTTAAAGATGGTTTTACATGGCAGAGCACCTAAGAGTGGTAATGTATAGTAAGAAGATTTGAGCAAGTGAAGCGGCCAAGAAAGAAACGTTGCAAACACAGCCAGGAAAATGTGGATGCAGGTTGAGTCCAAGGAGATAAAGCGCCACCAGCAAGGTAGAATTGCTTACAGCCGAAAGGTTGAGAAAGGACAAGTTTTCTTTTAACAAGGCGAAGCAGTTGTGAATGAATGAAAGAGAAAGGAAAAGCAGAACAGGCACAGAAATGAGCAGAATGAGTCAGTCAGTGCAAGATGGTTTGAAAGGCAAGCGCAGAGAAAGAGTATCCTACTTGTTCTGTATATGGTTTAAATTCTTTTTAGGTGATAGTTTGGCTTGCCGTGGCTTCGTTCTGAATGTCAGGGATGACATTCCTTTTTAGGTGATAGTAATGTAGTGACACGATCATTCCGGATCCGTGTTTAATGGTTTTGGAGTGGTGCTCTTGACCAAGAGGTGGTCACTGAGCCTTAGTCGAGGTTTCCGTGCGTTGTGTGGGCGTTGTGGGTCGGAAGTTCTAGCCCAAACAGCCCGTTGGTTCGTTGATTGTGAATGTGACGAAGCAAGTCGTTGCGATTTAAACGTGACGATCTACCCCGTCGCGATTCACAGAACCGCCTTTGTATTGAGCGGCGCTTTGGGTTTTGAATGGCGATAGCTAGGGTCGTTGCGTTTAACTCTTAAATGCAACGTATGGCTACGTCGTAATTTTGAACCGAGTTTTAATTGCTCTGTTTCGCCCAGATAGAGCAGAGGAGCTCTGTCCAGGCGAAGGGGGAGGCTGCTGAGGGGTTTTCCGATGATTCGACTTCGTGGTGGTTTGTGCGGCGCGGGATCCACGCGAGGATGGCGTGTGGAGTGTGGATGTGCCGGCGACGTGGGTTTTTGGCGTTCTTCAAGATCGTTCAGTTGGTAGGGATACTTCCCCTTGTGTTGATTCATTTTGAATGGTTTAAAGGGTGGAAAGCATGTATGGGTGGTTTGCCATGACATGGTTATCATATTAATGCTTTAGTTTGATAATTGTATCGGATATGTGTGGGTTTCCCTGGTGGAGAAGGTGGGTTCGGCCTGAGGGTTGAACTCACTATCGCGTTTGAAACGTGATGTGGTGCATCATCGCGTTCATGACATGAACGCAATGCCATGCATCGTCGCGTTTCTATTTTTGTCCAGTGTGTTGGGCGGTGGTTTGGATGCGACCACTAGACCCGTCGCATCTTTCTTGAATGTGATGGTGTGGTCCGTCGTGATCTATGTAATGTTTTGTGTGGTCCTTATTGTGACGTATCGTTCCGTCGTGATTTGGACGTTGACTGTGGTGTTGACCGGTTGGGCCTAAAGGCGACATATCGGGCCGTCGTGATTGTAGACGTGTTTTGTTTTAAACACCTCCCACAAAGAGATGATTAAAAAAAGAGAGAGAAATTTTAAATGAAAAAATAAGATGGCATACGAGGGGAAAGAAAAGAAAAATGTGCGTGTGTGCACAAGAAAGGAGGTGTGATCGCCAGGTACACGAGGGCACCGAAAGAGACGGGCGAAAAGGAAGATGGATACTTACCTTCACCCAAGATCGCGGGAGAGTGGTGTGCGGGTTCACTTCTACTTCTTCCATTGGCCGGCTGACGAAGAAGATTTAGCTCCGATGGTTACCTTGCAAGAAAAAGACAACAAGAAAACAAATGAAAAAGGATTAGACTAGGGCTTGCAGCACCAAACTTAAAGGAAATGAAATAAAAGCGACAACATGGGCATTAACACACCTCGTGGGGTGGTGTTAAACCCCTAAAATGTGGGTGTGGGGAAAAATGATGTGTGTGTGTGTTGTGATGTGATGTATGCAATGATAAGGGGAATAAAAAAAATGAAATGAGGAGAGGAAAAGAGATGGCGAGGTGTAGCCCGCTGTGGAGATGGACGAAGTGGAAGAAGAAGGCTCCTTCCGCCTTGCGCCGATGAAATGAGGGGACGATGGCTCCGAACTTCAAGGAAAAAGTTGAATGGCTTGAGGTGAGAGTCCTTAGTTCGAAGTCGAGTCTCTGGTGCGGCAGGGCTTCACCGTAGTGCTTGGGTGATGCTCAAAACAGTGGCTTCGGGGGTCTATTTATAGAGGAAAATTCCATAAATCGCGTCAGGGTACAATGGACGCCTATATAATGAATTCGCGTCCGACAAAAGCGCCACAATTTAAAGGATCCACATGATTGCTAATCATAGCCTATAGCTAGGATTCATAATCGCGTCCGGCATAATCGCCGCGTTTTCCAACTGAATCGATCTTATGACAGAATCGATCTTGATTTGACAGTGGCTTTGAAAACGCGGCGACTTAAGTGGACGCGATTCTAAATTTGCCATGATTTCGAGGTGTGGGAGCTCTTAAATGCCGCGGCTTTAGGGTGTACGTTTAGGCTTAGGTTCTAATTGCGTCAGCTTAGTCGGACGCGATTCTTGCTTTGAAATGATTTGAAATGTGGGAACTCTTAAATGCCACGGATTTAGGGCTACGGCTCAGGTTGACTTTTAATCGCGGCGGCTTTATCGGACGCGAATCAAGATAGATTAGGTACGGAAAAAGCAAGTGTGATGCGCATCGACTTTATCCACCGTAGATCAAACTCCTTTAAAAGGCATCCATCATACCAGATGCAAATCATTTAAGTCCATCAGACCCCTTTGATCCTTTAGAAAAATTCTTAAAAAATCCAAAAAATAGGAAAATCACTCAAGAGGTTAATTGAAGAGAGCCACTTTGAGGCATTGCAGTGTAACATGAAATTTACTCGATATGATGCCAAAATGGTGCGTCTACACTGATCTCTATACCTCTGCAAGAACTTCCTCTGAACTATCTCGAAGTCTTCGGCATTCGCGGGCTCCAGAGAATAGAACCACTCAAGGGCGGGCCCATCTAATGATCGGCGGAAGAGAAATGCGAGGGCACGATTGTCATTCTGCCAGAAGGAGGATTTGTACATGAATTCTTTAATGTGCACGAATGGGTTGCCGGTGCCGTTGTAATGGCGGTAGACCGGCAGTTCAGAAGGGGGAAGGTGGAAGACTGGCATATATGGGAGGGCCAGTTCAAAAGAATCCTTGGGTGCGGACACCCTCTTCAAGTCCTACTTCAAACGACTCACCTTCGCCAGGAGGGCTTGGGTGAGCTGATCGAAGGATGGTTTATGCGGCACCTTAGAAGAATGAGGTTGGGGTGCACTCACCTGAACAGAATTGTAGTGGGGAAGTGCGCCAGCGGGTGCGGGAACGTGGGCCGGAGCCCGAGGAATATAATTGGGCCTTGCCACGGTGGGGCTTGGCCGGACATGAGAAGGCCTCCCAACAGGGCTGTGGGGGCGAGAATGAGTGACAGAGTTGGCCCGCGAGGGGGCAGGAGAAGCTCAGACCGTCGGGTCACGAGCGGGTTCAGTGTAAACACCTACGTTTTGGGTGGAGAGATTGGAGGGGTTCGGGGATGAATTTCCCCTTGAGTGCGGCTTGCACCTCCTGGAGTTGAGAGGCTTGGAGGCCTTGGAGAATGTCCACTAACTGGGACAGATCAATGGAAGCATAGGCATTTGCAGTGGCATGCCTCGGGGAAAAGTGAGGAGACTGTGAATCCACGCATGAACATGCGAAGTGGATGGCTCAATGTGGGGTTGATTGTGAATTTGTGCAAGGGGTGCAGTGGAGTCATAAAATTTCATCACACACAACTCTTGGTAGCCCATTGTAATCACGGGGATTGACGCCCCCCCTTCGACACGAACAAGTACTAAATCTAGTGGTGTGTGAACATGGAATGTGATCGCCACCTAGCAAGCTGCCTTATAAATAGAAAATGAAGATGACTAACTTAACTAGGAAGAGGAGAGAGAAAGGGGGCGGACCTTGTGTCACGGCGACCTTAGCGGTCGCGACAGTGCTGATAACGCGACGCTGATTCCAGTCGCGTTTCTTGTCGCGTCGTCCTCCACCGCCGTGTTCTCTTTGTGCGGGAGTTGTTGGAGTGTGGACCTTCTTCTCATCTTCCAGCCGGCCGGAAGGCAAGAGCTCCTCGTGGATGACGCTTGGATGCCTGCCACAAAAGAAAAAACACAAAAGGAAGCCCTATTAGAACACGTTAAACATAGTATCTACTCTAAAATAGAAAGAAAGGAGGAACATGGAGGGAATGAACCTGGGGGGTTTTTTTAAACCTTTTGGGTATAGAAAATTGTGGGTGTGTGCTGAATATGTTCTATCTAAGAATAAAATGAAAAATGCATGCAAAAGAAGGAGAAAGGGAAAGGGAGGAGAGAGTGAGCCCCATTAGGGCGACTCCTTGGCGTGGCTACAGCTTGAAGGATCGTCCAAAAGCTTCAGGAGAATGCTGAAGTCGCCCTTCTCACGTCCCGTGCCCCATAGATGATGAAATGGGTGCTTTGGTGGAGAGGGATGTGAGGGAAATGGAGGAAAAGGGTGGCTGCGAGGCTAAGTATTTGTGAAAGGAAATTTTGGCAGCCCTTCGGGGTAACAATGAGGCTCTCCTCGTCCTTGAGGAGGGGCCTCTCTTTTATAGAGCCATGAGAGAGAAATGGGTGATATTATCTCTTCAAAATGGTCAAAATTTGAAATGGGAGATAATGGCCTTTTAAAATTGCAAGGGAGAGTCCAAGGGATCCTCACAAGAGTCCCTAGGGCCAAAATCTCGCCCCAAGGGGTTGAGATATTTCCTAGGGATAAAGCTGGATCAATAGAAGGATAAATAGGAGGTTGTTGCGGAGTCTGGTGCGCTCAGGCGTTGTCGCTTCGTATCGTGGGGTCGCGACTAGAGACGCGACGGGGCGGGGCGTCACGACAGTAAGCCCACGTGCATGGATATCATGCATGGGCTGTCGCGGCGTCCAAGGCCGTCGCGACTAGAGTCGCGGCGCTACGATATGTCGCGACTAGGAAATAGAATTATTTTGCATTTATCATCCAGTTACATAAAAGATACGAGTTATAATTGCATAAGGACTCTCCAAAATAATAATGTGCGGGATTTCAAGGCAATTTTAAATTGTTAATGGGCTCAATCAAGGCTAATGATGGGCTCAAGGTGAGTGACCAACTAGGGGCTAACTAGGATAACATGAAATGTGGTTCAACCCATTAGTCGGAACCGGGTGTCTACAGATTGCCCCTCCTTGGCTTCCTCTTTGTAGGGTAGCGAAGCGGAAGTGAAGTGGAGTTGTCACGAAGTGACGGCGAAGCGGAAATGACGCGGAGTAGACTGAAAAGTGGGAGCCAAGGTAAAGAGACACCCGGTCTAACTAACAGGCAACTGGAATTTTTGTGAAAGCCCCGAGTCAGCTGCTCGAGCAGGATGCCAAGAAGAACAGTCTGGACGAGAAGGAGAAAAGAGGAGGACGATCAACCCCTCGATTGAGAGGTACCCTAGCCGATTGGCCTGCAGGTTTCGCCTTGGAGGGACGTGTGTGCCAGGCAGGTAACTCATGACTCTGTCCTGGGAGCGGTTCGCAACCAAAACGGATCAAAGGAATAGGATGAAATTTGATAGAGAATTCAGACAGAGAAATTCTTGTCAAACTGACGGGAACAACTCACTCGGAGGCAATCCTTCCGATTCGGAGTTGAATTAGATTTCTTGTTTTTTGAAAAACGAAGAATGATTGGGCACTCAACAAGGGCTCATCAAGAGTCTAGAATGAGTCGAGAAAGCTCAAAATCCTACATGATGCATGCTGGGCTAAATAAAAGAAATCATCAAAATGAATGCAAATAAAGGGAGAAAATAGAAAATATTTCAATGATAATATTGTTAAGCTGAATAGGATCGGGTCAAAAGACTACCCACAACCGCAGTGCAGGCCTGAATCTATCGTCCCCGAGCTTACCCAACTCAACGGCCTATCCAACGATTAACAATGTGCACCTAGATTATCACTGTTTTTGGTAAAGGGGAACTCCAATCCCAGAGCACATTGAAAACTAGCTGGTCTTGAGATAATATAGTAGCATAAGTACCATATAGTAATGAAAGGGAGAAGAGATAGGGATACTTACCTGAACTTACCTGTGGAGCGCAGAATTCGCCATTTTTTTGGGTTTTACTTTTTCTGATTTTTTTTTGTTTTTATTTTGTGTAAATGAAGAAATAAACAAAGCACTAAACAAGCTAACAACAACAAGCATAAACAACTCAGTCATCCACATGATTGAAACAAAGCACTGAAGAACATTCAGGTTCACACATGGAGAGTCCTCTCATGGAGCCATTCAGATGAAGGAAAATATGTATGAGACTTCAGAAGGACTTGGTGGGATAATAAGCTTGAAATTCAAATCATGGATGGGACTGAGGAGGAGAGACAGATCGTAAAGATGATGTGAGCAAGACTTAGGCAAAAATAATGAAGAAATGTGGAGATCTGAGCAATCAATGCTTGGGAGCCAATGTACCTGCACACTTAGCATGTATGATTAGATCTGCTCATTTTTTTTTTTTTTAGTTTGAAAGCATCTATTTTTTTTAAGTTTTGAAATATATGATTTTTTGGATTTTTTTGCATATCTGATTTTTTGGATTTTTGGAAAATATTGATTTTTTTGGAATTTTGGAAATATTTGATTTTTGGGATTTTTGGAAATATTTGATTTTTTGGAGATTTTTGGTAATATTTGATTTTTTTGAATAACGCCTAAAGCCGACGTTAGCCCTTCCTAAAAAAACACATGAGACGGAAGGTACTCACCCTTGTTACTACAGCACTAAAGCAAGATCAAACTACTGGCAAGGGGTCCCCATTCATTCCCCTTTCATTAAAGACCACCAAAAAGGTCGGATGTGCATTAAGATGGTGGCGTCCTATAGATGGTTGCCCCTAGCTCACGGTGCCGCTACAAAGGCCATACCCGGGAGACGACCCAGCCTTATAGAGAGAGAGAAGAAAGTTTGGGGATAAGTCTAGTGTAAGCTTTAAAGGACAAGTTAGGCTTAGCTTCCTTCCACGACACACTCTTAAAGATTCAATCTGTTGAGGAGGGACTTTTGGTCACTTTATTGTGCTTGTTTCTTGTTTGGGGCATGCGTACGACCAGGCTCAAGGATGTCCCGCGGGAAACTATACTGCCACTCTTTGCCATGTCCCTATTCTTTTTTTTCTTTCATTTGTTCTTCTTCTCACTTTTATATGGCTTTTCTTTTGCAGGCCTGATTGACCGTCCCTATTTGAGATGTCCTCTCAGCAAGGTGTGCTTAGGTCAGTCGCCTCGCCTAAATAGTCTTTTTACCTTTACACTTCGACCGAGTAAAGAAGAGAACAACTTTTGCACCACCTAGGTATGGCCTAAGTAGCAACGGTGTTTGCCAGAGGAACCGACCAAGGTTGCCATGTGAGTGTGTGATGATCCTTGCTTAAAGCGACCTTCAATGATAGGGGAAGGAATGTAGGACTCCTAGCACGGAGTAATCTCTAGCCTGAGTGCTGCAGAAGCAAAATAAACCTAAGACTGACTCGACCACCCTTGTTGTGAACTGAGATGACTCTCTTTGATGCTCTTTGTGTTGAAACAAATATTTACATGGTTATTTAGTGCACAATGCGACCCCTTTATTGAAAGAACAGCTTGCATTAGTCTTTGAACCTTGATTTTGGTTGATTTTAATTAGCTCATTTGTAGGAAAATGTAAAAAGTCGGGGTAGCAAGAATTGGAGTCAGCTCAACACAAACAAGAGGGAGACAAGACTCTACATGAATATGAGGGATAAGAACCCTCGAACAAAAGGATTTACAAAGCAGGAGAAGAATTTAGTGAGGACTGAAACCTCAAAAACAGTGAGAGAAAGGGTCAGGACCCTGAGTAGGTAGTGAAGGAGGAATCAGGTCAAACCCGATATCAGGAGGGGTGGAGGAAGGAACTGTAGAATGCAGGGTGGAGGATCTGGTGGATCAGAAGGTGAAGTGGAAGGAAGGGAATCAGGACCAAGATCAGATGTCCCTGTAGGACGTTGGACCCGGCCTACAATCAGGAAGCTCGGGTGGAAGAGGAAGAGGGGAATCCTGAGCACCAGAAAGAAGGTTAGGTGACCCAGGTGGATACAGAAAGAAACCTTGAGAACCCATAGGGTGATCGGGTGGCTCAGGAGGAGAGGATGAAAAGGTATCTTGAGTACCCAGAGGATGATCAGGGAGCTCAAGTGGAGAAGGTGAAAAGAAACCCTGAGTACCCAGAGGGTGATCGGGCGGCTCAGGTGGAGGAGATAGGTGAGGGTCTAGTAGGAGGGGAAGAATGCGGCACTAGTCCAGGATTGAGAGATCGGGCGCCTCCTCTGGGAACTAGATTGACCAGGATGAGTAGCATTGAAAGATCAAGGTCAGAGGATGACAGGATAGGGAGATTGACATTTTCTTGAAGAACTTGAATCTTGATTGCAACCTCCTTTGCTTCTTGGCAGATTTCTTCTTGTGACGCCACAGCTTCTTTGCTCTCACAGACAGATACGACGGTATCATTTGACATGTCTTCTTAAATAGCGGGACCAGGTGGCAGATGGCCTTGCTCTTCTCTGCACCCACACGGCTCTCTCATCAATTATAGTCGTCATGACTGCCGTGTGCGTACTTGCCCCTTGGCTATCATTTGCATATAAACCTTTATAGACACCCATGGGGGAATGCCATAAATAGGCTCCTTTGCTGAGAGGGCCTTGACAAGTGGACAGTGCAGATCCATGGGAATTTGATGCGTGGTACCAGCAACTTGAGATTTGGCATCTTGGCTTGACAATCTGGCATGAAGACCAACTCCCTTGACAGTTGAAGAGGGGAGGCTTCTGGGAGTGTGATGGGTGGCACTAGTACGGCCAACTGACTGATAGGCTGAGGCAAATTGCAAAGGACTCTTGGCAAAACCTTGAGTGTTCTTGGTGACATAGCAATGTGCCCCTGGTCAGGTTGAAACATGGCAAGGAGGACTTTGGATGCTTTGGGCAGCGTGACTTCTTGCCCCTTGAGTGACAGCTGATTCATGATGGCCTTAGCAACCGCGTGAGATAGCACGACGTTTGTAGAGAATCCCTTCTCTTGACCAGCCATATGCAATATAACTGAGCGAGGAGTGATGATGGCATTAATGGTAGCATTTCCAATAAGCAACGTAATGGATACCGTCCCCGCTTTGGATCTGGCTGGCACTAGGGCCTGGGAACTCTTTTGACAGTGCTCTTCTGAGGAGATGAAAGCTCATCCTTCCTGAATGTGCCCGAGATATGGACATAGACCGGCATGTGACTGATGTATTTGTAAGGGTCGAAACACATGACCGGAACTGGGCTACCTTTACTCGGTCCATCTTGCATAGGGGAAGTAATTTCAAGGCATGCTGCTGGTGATGCACACCCGCTCCATTGGGATGTGGTGATGGGATGTATGGTGGCTATGGTGGGTTCGTCGGATGCAGAGGGCTTGATGTGAGGTGATTGGATGATGGCAAGAATAGGCTCGTGCGGAGAGAGCTCCTCCTCCAACTCAGAGGCTGAAGTAGCCTTACTCTTGGGAGTAGGAAACTCTTGCTCGGGCTCAGAGGTGAGCGGAGCTTGCTCGAGCCTTGGTGTGGCGGTAATGGCTTGCTCAGGTGCAAGTGGTAGTGGGGTGGAGATGATGGCGAGGGGTAAAGATGGAGGGTTTGCAGGAGTGGAGGGGTTAGCGGTTTGCGGCGTTGGTGGAGATGACTGACAGCGCACCGACACAATGGGTCGAGCTAACATCTTGTCATCAGGGTGCGATGCAGTAGGTGTGGTGGTGATAGCCTGAGCAAGGGTTGGCAGAGGGGGTTGCTGAGGTTGTGATGGAGCGAGTGGTGCACTTGGAGGATAAGTAAAGAAGTGCCGTCGGCCTTGAACTGGTGGAGATGACGACTGCTTTGATGCTTGCGCTTGTTGTCTTGACTGTGCTGTCGGTTGCTTGGGCGGCTGTTCCGCTGCCTGTGGTGGGAGGGCTGCTGCCCCTGGCCTGTGCTTTGCTCTTGTCTTGACAATGTAGGATGAGTCTATGCATTTCGGCCCAATTTATCTTGTGCTCTAGATCATAGATCACATCCCAGAATTCGCAGCAGTTCACGACTGTATGCCCCGGATGGCGATGATACGGGCAATATTCAGATTGGTCCACTGTCATGTCCCAACTTGGCTTTTCTGGAGGGAGTTGCAATGCATTGATGGACATCAGGGCCGTGTAGACATCAGAAAGGGACTCAGGCAACGGATGATAACGGGCTCGCTTTGGGCCAAGTGGATGTTGGGTTAGATGAGTTGTGGATGGTGTGGTGCGGTGGCACGGGCGAGGTGGTTGTTCTTGTGGAGGTGGAGCGAGTTGGGTATATGGAGGTGGAGGTGTATAGTGGTTAGCGGAGTGGGTAGACATGGGGTGGTGGATGGTATCAACTTGGGCATGGGTTTGGACTCCCTCATAGGTGGGCCCTTGAAATGTGTAACTGGGTTGTTGGGCCTCAAACAAGGATGGCATGGGGGAGTCAATGAGTTATGTTTTGATAAAGCGAGCATGACTATATAACTGTTGCATGGATGTGATGTCGTTCATAACCAAAATGTGGCGGTACATAGGTGTTGCATTGGAAATGATGAGCTTGATCTTCTCCTCTTCCAGGATATGCATTTGGGCATGCGTGGACATTTGATGCCACCAGTCAGCATAAGTTGCAAATTCCTCGCCAGGCTCATCTGCTCAGCTACCAAATCAGCCATTGAATACCTGGGCCTGGCCCAGTCTTGATATTGTTGTATGAACCTGACCTTGACAACTTCAAAATTCTCAACTTCATCAGGAGGCAAGGAATAAAACCACTCTAAAGCGGGTCCATCCAATGACCGCCTAAAAAGGTAAGCCAATAAGCGGCGATCATGTTGGTAGGACACCGAGTCATAGAGGAACTCCTTCAGATGGATGTAAGGATCTCCGGCTCCACTATATTTGCGATAAATAGGGAGCTGAGAAAGTGGAGGGATCCGGAGACCATGAAAATCAGGAAGTGTGTCATTGAAGGAGGGCTTGGGATTTAGTTGCCTCCGCAGGTGGCTAAGCTCTCGCTTCATGGACTCGAACTCGGATTGGAAGTCCTGAGCCGAGGTAGA
Organism: Colocasia esculenta; assembly: GCA_014218235.1. Classification (NCBI taxonomy): domain Eukaryota; kingdom Viridiplantae; phylum Streptophyta; class Magnoliopsida; order Alismatales; family Araceae; genus Colocasia; species Colocasia esculenta. The sequence goes on along the minus strand of JACBKR010001605.1, from coordinate 3,233 downwards.
TTGTAAATAGCGAGGGCCAGCCTGGGAAGGAGAGCGGAGTCGAGAGTCAAGGTCCGGAACAGATTGAGTATAATGGGCCGGTTGTGATGATGTGGGCTAAACAAAAGGATGGCCCGATCCAGGAGTGACAATGTGAGTGGATCTAGAATGAGTAGGATAATGTGGGCATGTTGAGCCCATCCTAGAAGAAGACCGTAGAGCAAAGGTGGACAACAATTCGCGGGCCTGGTTAGGGCCCATTTCAAGCAGGAGGCTCTCTAATTCAGCGGCCTCATTAGAAGAGGATGGCGACGGAATAGATCGGGAATGGGCACCCTCATCGGCCCGATGGGCCTTGGACTGGGCCGAATTTGGAATAGACTCATGAGACAAGGGGTCTACATGAGGAGGAGAGGTTGGGGGATAGGTGAAGTGGAAAGGAGCCATGAGAGGATGAGAAATGGGGAAATAAAATGATACACTAAGATACAAATAAGGGGTACAACAACAGTTACAATCACACAAGAAAGGGACGGGAAGGGAGTTCTCAAGCAAACACCAAGTTAACATGATAAGCATTAGGATTTAGGGTTATCACTTAGCCTTTTAATGGATTGATTTAATTGAAATACACTCGGCTAAAGAAGACCCTAATGGGTATGAACTCAAGTACTCCGGTGATACTAAGGGGGATACACAACTCACACGAGGAGATGGCTCGAACTAGGGGTGCAACGGGTACAACCGGCCCGGTGAACCGCAACGTGCGTACGGTCACGAGGACTTACGAAGGTCCTTGGAAGGCGGCCCGAGTCAACTTACGAGTGCTCGTAGGTGAGAGGGCTCACTCAACCAAGGGGGAACCTAGACAATGGGATCAATAGTGTATGCAAGGGCCTAAGTGCCCAAAATGTATGCACAAGTAACAAGAATGATCAAGCAGGGTGACAACAGGGTCTCGGGAAGAGTCGCGGTGGCCAGATACACCGCGACCCTATCGCGACAGAGTGGTCTGCCGCGATATGAATAGAGCCCCGAAAAACAGCAGTCAGTCACAAATACAAAGCATACAGACTAACCTAGCATATGATATGAGCATGAAATCACAAGATCAATCTAGCAGAGGTCATGAAGCACCCAGAAACCGACACATGGATCAAAGCAATAACACACAAAGCGTACCTATAGACGCGACGCTCGTCCACGATGCGACCTGGTAGCGTCCTCAAGACCCGCCGCGATAGAACCCGAAAACTTACAAAGAAAGAAAAGGAAAACCCGAACCCTAGCAGGACTCTAGCATTCACAAACACGGCAATACATGGCGGAGTAGCATAGAACAGGCACACATGAACTCATAGAGGTAGGATAAGTTAGATAGAAGAAGAAATATACAGACCTAGTGTCGCGTCCGCCTCTGACGACGCGATATGATCGAGTCCTCGTGATACGCCGCGACACTGGCAGAGAGCCAAAATGCAAAAAAAAAACAAAGGGACAAAAGACTAACAGGGCCCTAAGAAGACAAACAAGGAAGGAAACATGGAAAGCAGGCAAACTCAATCCACGAGGGTAGCACTGAAGGTTCCACCGTGATCGCCAAAAGGTGTAATCACGGGGATTGACGCCCCCCCTTCGACACGAACAAGTACTAAATCTAGTGCTGTGTGAACATGGAATGTGATCGCCACCTAGCAAGCTGCCTTATAAATAGAAAATGAAGACGGCTAACTTAACTAGGAAGAGGAGAGAGAAAGGGGGCGGACCTTGTGTCGCGGCGGCCTTAGCGGTCGCGACAGTTCTGATAACGCGACGCTGATTCCAGTCGCGTTTCTTGTCGCGTCGTCCTCCGCCGCCGTGTTCTCTTTGTACAGGAGTTGTTGGAGTGTGGACCTTCTTCTCGTCTTCTAGCCGGCCGGAAGGCAAGAGCTCCTCGTGGATGACGCTTGGATGCCTGCCACAAAAGAAAACAAACAAAAGGAAGCCTATTAGAACACGTTAAACATAGTATCTACTCTAAAATAGAAAGAAAGGGGAACATGGAGGGAACGAATCTGGGGGGTTTTTAAACCCCTTTGGGTATAGAAAAACGTGGGTGTGTGCTGAATATGTTCTATCTAAGAATAACATGAAAAATGCATGCAAAAGAAGGAGAAAGGGAAGGGAGAGAGTGAGCCCCATTAGGGCGACTCCTTGGCGTGGCTACAGCTCGAAGGATCGTCCAAAAGCTTTAGGAGAATGCTGAAGTCGCCCTTTCACATCTCGTGCTCCATAGATGATGAAATGGGTTGCTTTGGTGGAGAGGGATGTGAGGGAAATGGAGGAAAAGGGTGGCTGCGAGGCTAAGTATTTGTCAAAGGAAATTTTGGTAGCCCTTTGAGGTAACAATGAGGCTCTCCTCGTCCTTGAGGAGGGGCCTCTCTTTTATAGAGCCATGAGAGAGAAATGGGTGATATTATCTCTTCAAAATGGTCAAAATTCAAAATGGGAGATAATGGCCTTTTAAGATTGCAAGGGAGAGTCCAAGGGATCCTCACAAGAGTCCCTAGGGCCAAAATCTCGCCCCAAGGGGTTGAGATATTTCCTAGAGATAAAGCTGGATCAATAGGAGGATAAATAGGAGGTGTTGCAGAGTCTGGTGCGCTCAGGCGTTGTCGCGGCGTATCGTGGGGTCGCGACTAGAGACGCGACGGGGCGGGGCATCGCGACAGTAAGCCCATGTGCATGGATATCATGCATGGGCTGTCGCGGCGTCCAGGGCCGTCACGACGTCCAGGGCCGTCACGACTAGAGTCGCGGCGCTACGATATGTCGCGACTAGGAAATCGAATTATTTTGCATTTATCAGCCAGTTACATAAAAGATACGAGTTATAATTGCATAAGGACTCTCCAAAATAATAATGGGGGGATTTCAAGGCAATTTTAAATTGTTAATGGGCTCAATCAAGGCTAATGATGGGTTCAAGGTGAGTGACCAACTAGGGGCTAACTAGGATAACATGAAATGTGGTTCAACCCATTAGTCGGAACGGGTGTCTACCCATGTTCTCGTAGTCGGCCATTCCCAAATTTTGCCTGCGAACGAAGAAGTAGCATGAAACTTAAGCATACAAGTTGATTAGCAAGCAACTACCAAACAACTATTCAAACAAGTTTGAGAGGAGAGGTTAATGGCTTTAATCAAAAACTTGGAATGCTTATGTCCAATTAAATGTTCAATAAAGTTCAAGGTGGATTTGAATTGCAATGTCA
>JACBKR010001604.1:0-41034 GCA_014218235.1 Colocasia esculenta | reverse complement strand
CTCCACCACGGGTAAATTTCATATTGCACCATAACGCCACAAATGACCGTCATTTTACCTTGCAAGAGTAGTTTTCCAATATTTTAGGATCTCACCCGTTCTTCCCCGGTGCTTCCCCTCCATTTCTAAGGTTCACCAGGGGTCTATAGCATTCATTTCAAGTCGCGATTGGTCTTCGGGGGCAATCACAGTGTCGCGACGGTCCTGCTGAACGCATTAATGAAGATAACTGAAACGCGTCTGGCAAGGCGGATGTGATTCCAAGTCATGCCAGACATCTGGGGCGCGACAAGGCCAAGAGAGCCCTTATCGCAGCGGCCTACCGCGACGCGACAAGGAGTTGAACCTATTTTATATTATGAAAAAGCCCAATGCCATTTCATAAACGCGTCCATATGGGCGATGCGATTCCAATGTCGTTGTGGTAGGGATTTCATAAATAAAATATGTAAATACTTTATCGCGTCCTACCGCCCCGACGCGTTTCAAATCAGAGACGCGTCGGCCTGAGCCGCTGCGATTAGGCCCTAGGCCCAAAAGTCGTCGCACTCGAGTGCCCGGACGTTGGAATCATGCGAATCTCTGAATCGCGTCTACCCAGGACGACACGATTAGGTCCTAGGCTGACAGGTCAGACCTGGAAGTCGTCGCATTTATGGCCCACGAGCCCAAAACGAAGTTGCGGTGGGGTAGGCCGAGCATTTCAGAACGCGACGGTCATCCCCGACGCGATTCTGAAGGTGGCCGCCATACCGCAATCATCGCCCTTGTGTCAAATTATGCGGCAAATGCGGCGCTCCTAATCGCGGTTAGTCATTGCGGACGCGTTTCTTATCGCAGCCGCCGGGGCGGACGCCGATTCACTCTTATAGTCGAGTATGTTGTAGCCCACGTGATTCAAGCATTCTGATGCCTATAAATAGACCACCGATGGTCATTTGTAGGGAGGTTCCACACAGAGCGGCGAAGCCCTATCGGATTCACGCCTCGGCTCCGGACCAAGGAGGCCCACCACGCCATCCGAGCTATCCCATCCACGCGATCGACGCAAGGTGGAGGAGCTCCATCCCTGTCGTCTTCCTTCCGTGCACCGGAGCGGAGCGAGGCGGAAGCATCTTCCTCCACCCTCCTTCGTCCAACCGGCAATGCCGCCACGCCATCAACATTCGGGGAAGCACCCCCTCCCCTTTCCTCTTTCTCTCTCCATCCACCTCCTCCGGGCCCATGTGGTCCTTTATTGTTTCATCTCCTCCGGGTCCCACGTGGCCCTTATACTCCTTTTTTTTTACACACACACACAGCATGCATACACACACACATACCTATTCTTTAGGGGTTTAAAAACCACCACGCAGTGAGTTCTTCATTTTCCATTCATGTCATTTTATTCTTTTTTTAGGATTGTATACTACACCTGTGGCTAATCCCCTTTTTCTTTGTCTTTTTTTGTCAGGGTAATCAACGAGGAAAATGCCCTCTGCCACGGCCAGCCGTGCTCATAGAGGAAGAAAGGACACACTCCCCCGCGCAATCTCCCACTCTCCAAAAGGTATTCTCCGCGATCAGTTCTTCACCCACAGCCCTCGCCGTGCATCTTCCATTCGGCACCCTCGCGTGACTTGGCGATTGTAGACACCCGGTCGACTAATGGGTTGAACCACATTTCATTGTATCCTAGTTAGCCCCTAGTTGGTCACTCACCTTGGGCCCATCACTAGCCTTGATTGAGCCCATTAAACATTTAAAAATGCCTTGAAATCCCGCCCATTATTATTTTGGAGAGTCTGTGTGCAATTATAACTTTTATCTGTTGCGTGATTGGCTGATAAATCCAAAATAATTCGATTTCCTAGTCGCGACATATCGTAGCACCGCGACTCTAGTCACGACGACCCTGGACGCCGTGATAGCCCATGCATAATATTCCATGCATGTGGGCTTACTGTCGCGACGCCCCGACCCACCGCGTCTCTAGTCGCGTCCCTACAATACGCCGCGACAATGTCTGAGCGCACCAGAATCCGCAACAACCTCCATTTATCCTCCTATTGACCAGCTTTATCCCTAGGAGATATCTCCACCCCTTGGGGCGAGATTCTGGCCGTAGGGACTCTTGTGAAGATCCCTTGGACTCTCCCTTGCAGTTTTAAAAGACCATTATCTCCCATTTCGATTTGGACCATTTTGAAGAGATAATATCACCCATTTCTCTCTCATGGCTCTATAAAAAGAAAGGCACCACCTCAAGGATGGGAGAGCAAAAAAATTGTTACCCCGAAGGGCTGCCGAAATTCCTTAGCCACGCAGCCACCCTTCTCCTCCATTTCCCTCACATCCCTCTCCACCAAAAGCAAACCATTTCATCATCTATGAAGCACGGGACGTGAGAAGGGTGACGCCAGCACCCTCCTGATGCTTTTGGACAATCCTTCGAGCAGTAATCACGCCAAGGAGTCGCCCAATGGGGCTCACTCTCTCCCTTTCCCTTTCTCCTTCTTTTGCATGCTTTTTATGTTATTCTTAGATAGAGCATATCCAGCACACACCCACATTTTCCTACACCCAAAGGGGTTCAAAACCCCCCAGGTTCGTTCCCTCCATGTTCCCATTCTTTCTTCTATTTTAGAGTAGATACTATGTTTAACGTGTTCTAATAGGGCTTCCTTTTGTTTGTTTTCTTTTATGGCAGGCATCCAAGCGTCATTCACGAGGAGCTCTGCCTTCGGCGACTGGAAGACGAGAAGAAGGTCCACACTTCAACAAACTCCCGCACACAGAGAACGCGGCGGCGGAGGACGACGCGACAAGAAACGCGACTGGCACCAGCGTCGCGTTATCAGCACTGACGCGACCACTAGGCCATCGCGACACCAGGTCCGCCCCTTTCTCTCTCCTCTTCCTAGTTAAGTTAGCCGTCTTCATTTCTATTTATAGGCAGCTTGCCTGGTGGCGATCACATTCCATGTTCACACACTACTAGATTTAGCACTTGTTCGTGTCGAGGGGGGGCGTCAATCCCCGTGATTACCCCTTTTGGCGATCACAGTGGGACCTTCATTGCCACCCTCGTGGATTTTGACTGCTTGCTTGCCATGTTTTCTTCTTTGTTCTCATCTTAGTGCCCTGTAGTCTCTTGCTCTTTGTTCCCTGTGTTTTTTTCGTGTTCGTTCTTATCGTGGACCTATCGCGACGACGCGATCAGGTCGCGTCGTTGGGGGAGGACGTGTTATCAGGTCCGTGCTCTTTCCCCTCATATCTGCATTATCTGTGTTCATGAGATCATGTATCCCTTTTCTCTTCTTGTATCATATGTTGTCTCGTTTCTGAATGTCAGAATCCTGCTAGGGTCCGAATTTTCCTTTTATTTCACTTGTAAGTTTTCGGTTCGAGTCGTGGCGTATTGCGAGGTCGCGATAAGTCACATCATGTAAAGGCGTCGCGTCATCAGGTATGCTTTTATGTTACTGTTTTGACTCATGAATCAGTTTCTGGTGTGCTTCTTGGTCCATATGGTATTGATTTAATGTTTTTTATTTTCTCATTTGATAGGCTAGTCTGTTTGAGTTAGTTGAGGACCTTTTGGTGTTTTCGGGCCTCTGTTCCTATCGCGGCAGGTCGCCCTGTCGCGCTAAGGTCGCGGCGTATACGGCAGCCGCGACTATGCCCGACGGCCATTTGGTCGCCGTGTTTGGTTTCATCTATCCTGTGCATACATTTTCGGGCACCTAGGCCCATTGCATACGCTATTGAAACCCATTTGTTTAGGTTCCCCTTGGATGAGTGAGTCTCTCACCTACGAGCACTCGTAGGCTGACTCAGGCCCACCTTCGAGGACCTCCGTAAGACCCCATGACCGTACGCACGTTGCAGTTCGCTGGGCTGGTTGTACCAGTTGTACCCCTTAGTCTGAGCCACCCCTTTGCGTGTGAGCATACCATCCCTTAGCTTCACCGGAGGACTTGAGTCCATACCCATTAAGGTACACTTGACCGAGTGACATCGATCATCTTAATTAATTCATCTAAAGGTCAAGTTCAAACCTTGAGAAATTCGCGCATTAAACATGACAACTTGAGTGTTCATCCCTCCTCCTCTCAGTCTTTCTTGTTGTGATTCAGTCTAGGTTTGTCTGTATCCCCCCTATTGGTCTTGGGGGGGGGGGGGGGGTATATGCATCATTGTTCAGGGAGATCGAGTCAATCCCCTTCTTTCTTTGTATCTTATCATAATCCCCTCTTCGACATGGACCAATTTCGAGTCCTTGCCGACGATGCTCTCCTCTCGGGTTGCTCGAGGAGGTGGCCCAGCCTCTTATGGCCACACTCCCGGGGCATGTCTAGCCTCCCTCCGTTACTGGGATTCGATCCCGTCCTGCCTCTCCTCCTGGGGTGATGACCCCCCACTCACAATTCAGCCAACTTCTTCCACACCTTACTCCGGATCAAGTCCGAGAGTTCATAGCTGCTGCCAAGGGGAAACAACCATTATCTCCCCGGGGTCAGAGTTTAGTTCGATTGGCGAATTCCTCCGCCCATGTCGATTCGGCACCCCGCCTTCCTTCATCAGGGGCAGATCCTATACCCTCCGTCCTCGAGCCATTCATTTCTTGGAACCAAGCTACCTTCTGCCACAAGAGGTCCGGCCTCGATCCCCTCCAACTACATACTATACGGCCGAACCAGCTCCCCTCCCTCGCGAGAGGTCTCACTCCTTCGAGCAACCTCGCTCCCTTATTTCTGCGCATCAAATCCAATCTTCCTCCGACTTCCTTGCGGAGTGGACAAACATGAAGAAGGAGCTTCATGACCTCCAGAGACAAATTGATCCTCATAAGGTAGCTGACATTGCCCTCCCATCCTTCCAGTACCTTCGGGTGCCACCCCAGTCGGAGCTCCCTGTCTACCGGCGATACTCTGGGGTAGGGGACCCTTATGTTCATCTGAAAGACTTTGTCTATGAATCAGCACCACACAAGTATGGCCGCCACCTCATGGCATACTTGTTCAAAAATCCCTGGATGGTCTGGCTTTGGAATGGTTCTACTCATTGCCCCCCGAGGAAGCCGAGGATTCCAAATTGTTCAAGAGAGATTTTTTCAGAAATTCCAAGATCGGGGGGGGACCGAATACTCTTTTGTAGATCTAGTAGCTGAGAAAATGAAGCCAGAGGAGGAATTCTCCACTTATGCTGACCGGTGGCGTTCTTTGGCGCCAAGGTCCGTTGCCCCATGCCTGAGGAGGAGAAGGTGAAGTTGTTGATTTCCAATGCCACTCCCAACCTACCGAGCTATTTTGGCCATGAACGATATTTCTACCATGCACCAGCTATATAGCCGAGCCCGTTCATCCAGACCCAACTTAAGGACTCGCCTATACATTCCATGTTTGATGCCCCCAAGGCCCAGTCACCGAAGGATCCAACCAATGAACTGTGGGTGCAGTTAGTAATCCCCAAGGCCGGTAGGGAGGTCTCCCTATACCAGCAACCCAACAACCATGGAACAACAACAACCATAGACAGCACCTCCCAAGGAAAAAATCCTCCACAAGATCAGCGCCAGTACTCCCAGGTCCTCCACCTCAAAATGGCTACGCCCCTAGGAAGCCGAATGGACCCAAAGAGCCCAATACCCTCCTTTGCCCGAGTCTTCAGCCGATATCTTTGCAGCCCTCATGTCCTAAATGCCCTGAGACTCCCTCCTGACAAGGCAAACTGGAATATGGCGGCCGATCAAACAAAATACTGTGCCTATCACCACCATCCGGGCCACAATGTGTCGGATTGCTTTCAGTTCCGGGACAGATATATGATCTCATGAGCAGAACAAATTGACTGGGTAGAGATGAAAAGGGTAATCCAAACTCTGAGGGACCAACAAGGCCAGAGGCAACAACAACAACAGCAGAGGCGACAGCAGCCGCAGCAGCAATAACAACAACAACAGCAGCAACAACAACAACAGCAGTACCAACCCTTCCAGCAGCAATACCAGCAACAACAGCAGCCGTAGCAGCCGGCAAATGACCTGGGCATAATCCGTAATCCCATGCCACAACATCAGCCCGCTCCAAACCCCCAGCCGGCTCCACCACCTCCTCCACCCGCACATGTCAACCCTGTCGTCCACCATCCGCCACCAGAAGCTCAGTGGGCCTTCGATGACGAACATGAAGTGGGCATCTCCTGGTTATTCCCACGTCACACCCACTACCCCCGCGCCTACATCCATCGCACCTCCCTCCTTCACGCCCCACATTGCTACCATCACCTCACCATCCTATCCCCCCGTCATGTCACCCATTATCCCTCCACCCAGCAACATCCCTCTCTCCCTACGCTAGCACCCTTACTACCCAACCTTCTATCCTTGACACCGCGACCCTCCACTCCACCATAATTTGCCCTCCGGGCGGGCGAATGTTCCATCGGATGTACCCTAAGGCATCCGTGTCCATGCCAGGTCAACGGCCCAACAAACCAGCAACTAGTAGCAGCAGGATATGGAAGAGAAATCGATCCGGCCCTGGGACTCAATATGATATCCTGAAGCATTTGGATCAAACCCCCGCCAAGATTCCTCCTAGAATTAATCAAAAGATCACAGACTCATCAAGACGCCCTAAGGGCCTTTCTGCAAAGGGTCATGGTCAGTGAAGACATGAACCGGATAATCTACCTTCAGTGCTCTTGATTGTAAACAAAGGACCCACTATTACCTTTTCTGATGGTGAGTTCGCTGCCCCAGAAGCCAGAAAAATGCCCTTATGTGTGACAATCACAATAAACAAAGTGGCCGTCGATGCAGCTCTAGTAGACACGGGCGCTTCTATCAATGTTGTCCATTAAGCACCCTTAGAGCATGCAATATATCGGAACGTCAACTGCAGCCCACCCCCACCACAATCGCTGCTTATGACAATTCACGACGTGTCTGCCATGGAGTCATCACATTACAAGCAGAATTGGGCCACTAGTCATGTCGTGGAGTTCTATGTTTTGAACATTGATCATACTTACAAGGCCATCTTAGGGCGCCCATGGATTGAATCATTAGGGGCAGTGCCTTCCACAGCGCATCAGTGTTTGAAGTTCCCCTTCCAAGGGCGAATCGTCAAGGTAAAAAGTGTGGCAACGACACCTACAGTAGAAGTAGTTGAGAGGGTGCTGCCATCAGTATGGCCATCCAATAAGCCCGTATCTCTGTGCTTAATGTCAACTATACTGGGCCTATACTTTCTCTTAAACCGCCCAATTCAGTCTCCCCCAGTAGTAATGGCAGCCAGGGGATATGTGAGCACAAACATAAAGGGGTGGGATATCATGTTTAGACTGGGTTATCAGTCAGGAAAAGGCCTGGGTGCCCATCTCCAAGGGCGGACTGTCATGCCCCGACGCGGAAATCAGAGCGCGAAGGCAGTTGCAAGAAAAGGGTATAGAGCGTATACTAGACATCAAACCATTGCACATTGAATAATACTAAAGCAAATCTTTCTCATTAATAACTTTTCAAATGTCTAGTTACAACCACTAATATCAGAGCCATTCTATAGGGCCCAATTATATTGCAATAAAAGGAAATAAGTAACTACAACTCTAAGATACATAATGACTCGAGGGTACTCCTGGCTTCACTCTTGGTCATCCCCTTCCTCGTGAGTGTATGTGTCATCCTCGGTCTCACTGAGAACACAACATCAAATAACGTAGGGTGAGCGATAACGCCCAGTAGGACTTAAATCTCAGGCTCAAGCAGGCTTTAAATAATTAACGCATTTAATGGTAGAGTATCTAAAGATAGCAGGTACAAGAGAGTCAAAATATAGCAAGAGATAGCACAACAGGTAACATGATAGTAAAATAGCACGAGATCGAGTATAGTTTCCAAAAATAGCACAAGTATCGAGTATAGCACGAATAGCAGGATGGCTATAGCACAACTAGCACAAGTATAATAGCACGACGAGTATAGCACTTGTTTGTCATTCTAGACATCGAGAGAGTAGGCACGTTTTGTGTTTTGATTGTCATATAGATAGTTGAGATAGATAGCACTTGAGTGTAATGCCAAACAATCTATTTCAATTAACTCCATGGGCCACTAGCACTTTCGGGCACACATCCCAGGACCAGATCGGGCCCTTATATTGTCAGGCATGGTTATATTGTTTATGTTTAGACAATCAGTCAATGGCCAATATAGAGTACCAAGAAGTAGATGAGAGCACTAGATGAATAGACGAGATAGTAGAGTGAATGTGAATAGACGAGCGAGTAGAGTACAGATGAGAGCTAGTGGACATTGCACGTAATACGTCGAGTAATCAGGCGATAGTAACAGTTGTTCAACACGCGTACGTCGTATTGGCAGTCAGGTGGAATCATGATCTTCCAGCTGGCCATGTTATGCACAAGTCCAGAGGTCGACATGATTCAAGGTAAGAGTGAACTTCTAATAGCCGTTTGGATCATATCAATCCCTAAAGGTGTAATGGGTGTTAGGGTACAACCGGCTCATCGACCATGTGGGAATCCATGATGAGAGGAGACTTACGGAGGTCTTGTGCAAGGGTTCACTAGTCCGGCGAAAGGAATATCCGACGGAGAGTTCACCACAAGCCAACTAAAGTGTGTATATAAAATAGGTGCTCGACGTTCTAGAGGAATTCTAGAACAGTGGAGCGTCGATATCGGTATATAAACACGCGAGGAAAGAAACAAAACAAGTCCTTTTAAAATAGGGCAATTAATGTACTTATTTCAATAAATTACAGATACATTATGAGATATTTTCTGCAAGATTTCAGCCAAATGGATGGTTCATGTGTGTTCAGGTGCAAGAGAAATCATAGATAGAAATAAGTCGTGAAGATGTATTTAAAATTATCGATATTGCTCCATTTTTAAGTAAGGTTTTTACTAGCGGTATAATAAAAAGGTGTAAGGATTATTTAGAAAGTGACAGAAATAATTTTTATGGATTTTCATCAAAATTCTTCTGAAGGCGACATAGGCCAGTAAGGATTGCGACAGGGGTAGGACAGGTAGCGACAGAGCCTACAAAGGGTCGCGACATGGCTTGCAGATCGGGTTCTGAGAACGCGACGGCCTCACCTGTCGCCTCTTGGTCGTGACGGGTAGGCTGTCGCAATCGGAGCCCAGAAAGCGACATATCGAGGCGTCGCCTTCTGGTTGTCTGCGCCTGAGTCTGACAGAGTCAGACCAGACATTGGATTGCAGACCAGGGATATCAATTTTGATATAGGGTTGTTCAGAAAATCATAACTAATTATATATGCGATGAAAAATCATGAAACCAGTGGCAAATGAAACTAGACATGCGAGAGTACTTCCAGTAAATAGGAATTTGAGAGAGAGCATGATTTGAATATGGTTGAGAATGAATAAGAACGAGTAACATAAAACATGATACACAGAGCAAGATTGATTTAATTCAAGCAACATGCTCAACAAAAATTAGGGCTTTCAAGGGCAAAAGATCCCTAATGATCATCAGTATCTCCCATAAAAATTTCAAGTTATGGGATTTAGCATTCATGGAGAACAAGAATATGAAGAGGGTTCGGGGTCAAGAGAGTTGCAGAACTTCGAAATTCAAGAAGAAAATATTGGCTTGATGGAAAATTATGAAATTTGAGAGTTTTGTTCCTGATGCATGGAACAATCTATATACGAAATATTAGGATTTTTGCTTGTGAGAATGCCTACCTTGGATTTATTTGTCTTCTAGGGTTGAAACTCCCAAAAACGAGGAAGAAGCTTCAAGAACACCTTATTCCCACGAGATCCTCTCCTCCTTGACCTCTTCCCCACGTCAGCAACCTTTGACAACGAGCTAGGGTCGGCCAAGAGGGTTTATGAGGTGTATTTATGCATGCATGAATTCCTATTCCTATTTCTACTCTAATTCCTCTAAATTCTGAGATTTCCTAACTCTAACCTTCTTCCTTGCTTTCCAATCCCTATTTAGACTTGGATGAGATCTAAATTCGTGCTAAATCATATAGGGTAGGTTAAGAATCCTATTGTGACGGCCTCATTATACCAGTACGGTTATACCAACCCACGTCGGTAATAGCGAGAGTCCTCACAGTGGGACATTTACCACCGATACATACAGCTGAGATACACGCGAATATACAACAGAGTAGCGGAAGTAAAAGACAACTGTCTCCATTCATTCATCATCACATTTAACATACATGAAGTTTGCAATTAACAATAAGGAATTAAAAGTTCACATAATTTAAACTGCTGAAATTTAAATACATAATGTCCACACTTATACATCACTTTCATGATAATTCTAATACAATGTTCAAATTACATACTATGGAATGCACAAGTCACAAAGAAACTCCAAAGACTAGCTAATCTCCGCGCTCGGAGTCCGTCTCCACTGTCTCCTCCAAAGGTGCCACGTCACCAACTACACCTGTACGCCGAAGCAAGGAGTGTGAGTCCAAAGACTCAGCAAGCAACACTACTCATAACATACACGTATAAGTCATAGCGGTTCCTACATGCACATTTACAATTTTCAAAACATGGCATGCTAGTCATTTCAAAGTTTCAACATATCATGAAAGTTTTACAATTTTATACATGGATCATGCTTTCAGATTTCTAAGAATAAAATTTACCTATCACATGCTCTCTATTCAATTTACTCATGAAACTTGGTCTTTAAAGAACCAAGACATGAGAGCTACCAACATGAACATGTGCATACATGAAAGGAAAACACGACTAGCATGGATCTTACATATTTTTAAACACATACATAAACGTTTTCACATGCTTTAAGTTGCTGATTTCACATGGTTAATGGCTGTAAACCTATACATGAGAGCTACAATATTGCGTAAAACATATCATGTGAACAACCAATCATGCTTCTTTGTACCCGCTCACCAATTATCCCTAACATGGTTCTAGACATCTTTGCACATATAAACATGACGAAAAAACATGAATTACTGATTCACATGGTTTCAGATTTGTCTCACATAGATTTCAATATCATACCCTTCATTTAAAATTTCCATTTCTTTACACAAGTTTCCTCTTTCACATGGTTGCACTTTACACATACACATTCACATTTGTTCACTTACACATTTACACATGAACACATACACATACACATTTCACATTACACATTTTAGGTGCCGTGACACATAGTCCAAACCACCAAAGAAGGACATATACACATCACATTACACATAGACGCCATCTAGGCATTCCAATGGCGACTCTTGGACTGCGCAGACCGGGAGAACAAGTCTCCACCCTAACCAGTGGTACTTGTCCACCTCCAGGATTTCCCCCTAATGCCCTTAGGGTCACTTACACATGAACTTTCTCAGGGGGACTTTTCCCTGATACAGCTCCACTGCCCTCTACGGAAGCAGTGTCACATTGGCACAGTTACACATTTACACATTTTACCGATTTCACACATAGTTTACACATATCACTTTTCATCTCATTCACTTTCTCACTCACATGTATATCTCTGTTTTTCCTAACATGGCACTACAGAATTTCAGGAGCTTAACACACAGTAATTTCACCAATCAAGTTAGGTTTAAGCAATATCTAATCACATTACGATAACATACCTAGATTATTGCCTTTCACATGAAAAATACATAACTTCTTATATACTGGTCCAAATGACCTGAAATTTTAACCACATGCTATTCGAGTTCAGGTCATACACTCAATTTTCAGATTTTTCTGAGCTAAATAGAATTTACAGAAAATCAAACACTTATTCCGCATGCCAGTCACAATTTAAGTTAACATGGAGTTTAATACATCATGAAATTTTGCCACTTACTGTTTGAACAGAGATTACTATTATGTGCATGATTTGAGAATACCGAACTATCCTAAATCATACAATCACAGATCAATCACCACAAACCATTCTTGCATGTCTTTCTATTTAACGAACCGAATTTATTTGCAACTCATGCAAGCATGGACAATTTATCAAAATTGAGAATACATATACTGATCCACTAATTTCATGCTTGACAAAACTAAGGCATTCAGACTAATCCTAATCATAAACATGGATTGGCAAGATTTCCAACAATCATGCTTACACATTCACGGTATTATAAAATTTCCTACATTCACATCACACATCACACTCATCCACACACCACAATTGACAATAACATAGTGTATAGGGTTACCATATCCTCATCACGGAAACCATACCGAAAATAGTTGTATAGGAAGGGCAGAACAGGTCACTGTCTGTCCAGAGGAACTTGGCGGTGGTCTCTGGCCGCTGACTCAGGGTCAGCGGCATGGTCGATGGACGCCAAGCATGATATCAGCGTCCATTGACCTTGCCGTCAATGGAGGTCTGTGCAGAAACACAGACCCGAGCTCTCAAGTTTGGGTGAATGGGAGGGTCTAGGACTCGAGGAAAAATTATAAAAATAGTAGAAACGACCTAGACATACGGGGACATTATGGTTAGGTCACTTGCCTTTTAAAAATTGCTCAAATGGGTCTAGGGGGTTGGTGAAGCCCTCCTTGGGCAGTCCCAAGAAGGTGCAGAAACGCCTCCTAGATCTTCTTTCCTCGGGTTCCTGGATGATCTCCACAGCAGGGGGATGTCGGGAAGCCTCCTCCTTGCTCAGCTATCTTCTTGTCGTGGAAGATGGCCGATCTAGCTCCAGGAAGTTGGATTCTTGGGTGCAAAAGTGGGGTTTTCCCAGTTTTCTTCTAGGTTTTCTTTCTCTCTTTTTCCTCTTGCAAGGGTGAAGAGAGGGGTGGGAAAGGTAGCTCGGGTTCAGACTTAAGGAGAGGCCTCTCTCCCACTCTTAGGGTGACTTGACAGCCCTCAGAGCCGTTGGGGACAGCCCCCCAATGGCGGCTTTCTTGTTCAGAGGTTTGCAGCTCTGCTGCGCATGCAGGCCAGAGAAATAGGCGTCCATATCGCTCGACGCCAAGATTAGTGTTGGCATCCATGTCTGGACGCTGACACCACCTCAACAGCTAGGGGTTGACGCCAAGATGGCCTTCGGCCAGAACTCTAAAATATGCAGAAAACTATGCATACCATGCATATATACATGCAATATGTATATGGTAGTGTATCCATACTATCACCATTCAATACACACATTATTTACATCTAATATAAACATATGCACACGTAATTATACTAATCAATACGTACGTAAATATGTATATACATACACAGCACAAAATACACACACAATACAAATAATGCGACGGAAATTCGAGGGCCTTACACCCTCTCCCCCTTAAAGAAACTTCGTCCTCAAGTTAGAACGACACTACTCAAACAAAAGGGGATACTTCTTCTTCATCGCATCCTCAAGCTCCCACGTAGCCTCCTCTCGTGAGAAGTTCCGCCATAGAACTTTCACTGACGCAATACTCTTGTTCCGGAGATGCTGAACCTTCCGGTCAAGAATGGCTACTGGTTGCTCGACATACGAAAGATCTGGCTGGATCTCCACTGGCTCATGACTAATCACATGAGACGGATCTCGGACATACTTTCGGAGCATAGATACGTGGAATACAGGGTGAACGCTAGCCAAAGCTGGGGGTAAAGCTAGCTCGTACGCCACGCTGCCCAAACGTTGGAGAATCTCATAAGGGCCAATGAATCTAGGGCTTAGCTTGCTATGCCTGCCAAATCTGACGACACCACGAGTAGGCGATATCTTCAAGAAGACATGATCGCCAACCTCAAACTCCAAATCCTTTCTCCTGTTGTCGGCATAGCTTTTCTGCCTATCCTGTGCCGCAACAAGCCTTTTCTTGATAAGCTGAATCTTATCCGAAGTTCCTGAACTAACTCCGCTCCGATCAACTGCCTATCACCAGTCTCCTCCAACATAACGGAGATCTGCAGGGCCTACCATACAACGCCTCAAAAGGAGCCATACCAATGCTAGCATGAAAGCTGTTGTTGTATGCGAACTCCACAAGAGGTAAATGGCGCTCCCAATCATCCTTCCAATCCAGAACACACGCTTTAACATATCTCGAGCGTCTGGATAGTCCTCTCGGACTGTCCGTCGGTCTGGGGATGAAACGCCGAACTGAGCTTAAGCTCTGAACCTAACGCATCCTGAAGACCCTTCCACAATCTCGAAGTAAATCTCGGATCTTGATCCGAAATGATCGACTTCGGCACACCATGCAATCTAATGATACCACTAACATACAATCTAGCTAAACTCTCTACTGACTGCTTCTTCTCCATAGGCAAGAAATGAGCAGTCTTCGAGATCTATCCACAACTACCCAAATCGAGTCATTGCCCCTTCTAGATCGAGGCAAACCCGATACGAAATTCATAGTGACAGCTTCCCACTTCCATACTGGGATATCCATCCTCTGCATAAGGCCTGATGGTCGCTGCCGCTCGACTTTCACTTGCTGACATACTAGACATCTAGACACATAATCCGCAACATCCTTCTTCATGCTGGACCACAAAAATGACCTCTTCAGGTCTTGGTACATCTTAGTGTTACCCGGATGAATAGAGAATCGTGATCTATGAGCCTCTTCTAACACATGCTCACGGACCTCCACTAAATCAGGGACACACACTCGATGCTGAAATCTAATCACACCGTCCTCATCACGAGCAATGCCTGCCTTGCCCACTAACTCTAAGAGTCTAGGGTTGGCTCCTGTCGCTCGATCACCTCATCCAAAACTGAGGATCTAAGGGATAACTGAGCTACAAATGCCTGACATAGCGATGGCTCTAACTCAGTCAACGCGCAAGCCGCATCCTCTAACATCTTCCAGTCCTGCTGGAGAGATGGCCTCTTTCTGCTTAGCGCATCCGCTACAACATTCGCCTTTCCAGGGTGATACTGAAGGTCGAAGTCATAGTCCTTCAAGAACTCAATATCTCCTCTGCCTCAGGTTCAATTCCTTTTGGGAGAAAAGATACTTCAAGCTCTTGTGGTCAGTAAACACCTCAAATCTGACCATAGAGATAGTGCCTTCAGATCTTAGTGCATGAACCACTGCCGCGAGCTCTAAGTCATGAGTCAGATAGTTCTTCTCATGCTCCTTCAACTGACGAGAAGCATAAGCTGTTGGCCCTGTTGGTACGACAGCAAGCTAACCTAGAGGGGGGGGGGGTGAATAGGTTTTTCTGAAATCTGAAATAGAAACTTAAACACAGAAATCAACACTTGAAGGTTTGGTTAGTTTAGTGTGATAAAGAGAGTAGTGCGGAAGCAATAAACAATCACACAAAAGACACAAGGAGTTTATCCTGGTTCGGCCCTTCCCACATGGAAGTCCTACGTCCAGTCCCCAAGCAACTCTTGGGATTTCACTAACCAAAGGTACAGTCCCCTTAAGGACACTACAACACCCAGCACCCCAGCTGGTCTTCTTCTCTTTCCCGGGCAAGAAGGCAGCCCACTTCTCTTACAGGTAAAGAAGCCAACTCCTGGTACAAACCCCAGTGCGGTTCTGCTAGACACAAACCCCTAGCTAGGTTACACTGTATACAGTCCTACAGCTGGACAGAAGTCTTTCTTAGAAAAGAAAGAACAAAGCTGAGAGTTGGAACAAATGAAAACCAACTAAAAGAACTCTCAGCAAAAAGACTCTCTCCCCAGATTACAAAGATGCACACAGAGAGAGTGAAGAGAGGAGAAGGAGCTTGAAGCTTGAGGGCTTCAGATGCTTGAACACTTCTTCTTGGGCTCAGGCTCTTTCTCTCTTTTCCTTTGAGTGTATGTGGAGTTGAGGTTCTTCCCGGATGTACACTCTTGAAAAATCTTCAGGAAAAGCTCATTCATCTTCTTCAGCCTTGCTTCATCTTTTATATGAGCAATTTGAATAAATCCGTTGGAGTTCTAGCCGTTGCTCATCTTCTCTTTCTTCTGATAATTTGTGGTCTACGAGGTCTGCAAGCATAGAAAAAAGTGTTTAGATAAAAGAGTGTTTCTGTCAAAAAGGCTCATACCTCTATGTTTCCTGTTGCCACCCAGAAGTAGTAAGTAATCCCCTTTTTTGTTGGCAGGAAAGTAAAGATCTAGAGAGATAAGCAAAAAGATCTCCTGACAGAAAGATAGAGGATTACGCAAATCAAGAATATTTGACTTTTTCACTAGATGCCAAAAATATTTTGGAATATAAAGGAAATCTATGTTTAAGTGAAATCCATGTTGAAATCCATGTTTTACAAAGGAATCCATGTGAGAAGCAAAGGAGTCTGTGTGAGTTACAAAGGAATCCTTATGAGTTACAAGGAGTCTGTGTGAGTTACAAAGGAATCCTTATGAGAGTGAATCTTATGAGAGTTACAAAGGAATCGTTATGAGAGCGAATCGTTATGAGAGCGAATCCTTATGAGAGTTAAAAGGAATCGTTATGAGAGTGAATTCTTATGAGAGTCACTTATCAAATCCTTATGAGAGCGAATCCTTATGAGAGTTACAAAGGAATCGTTATGAGAATACAAAGGAATCGTTATGAGAGTTACAAAGGAATCGTTATGAGAATTACAAAGGAATCGTTATGAGGGTTACAAAGGAATCGTTATGAGAGTGAATTCTTATGAGAGTCACTTATCGAATCCTTATGAGAGTGAATCCTTATAGAGTTACAAAGGAATCGTTATGAGAATTACAAAGGAATCGTTATGAGAGTTAAAAGGAATCGTTATGAGAATTACAAAGGAATCGTTATGAGGGTTACAAAGGAATCGTTATGAGAGTGAATTCTTATGAGAGTCACTTATCGAATCCTTATGAGAGCGAATCCTTATGAGAGTTACAAAGGAATCGTTATGAGAATACAAAGGAATCGTTATGAGAGTTACAAAGGAATCGTTATGAGAGTTACAAAGGAATCGTTATGAGAGTGAATCCTTATGAGAGCAAATCCTTATGGCACTTTGAACTGAAATCGATGTATATTGAATGTACATCGATTTATCGTTTTAGTGCAAATCACATGGCAATAATGTCATCAAAATATATTTATTAGAAAAATCATGATATTTAATTTATTATTAGAAAAATCATGGTATTAATATATTTAATATTCAATTAATCACATAAATTTATATTTATTAAGAAAAACATGATATTAAATATTTTTAATAATAATTAATTAAACATAAATTTTGTTATCACCAAAATAAAAGGGTAAAATATAGGAGTGGTTCAACAATCTCCCCCTTTTTGGTGATGACAAATTTATGAGAATTTTCTGACAAAAATACGTAAAGCATAGAAAATACAGAAAATTCACAGATAATGCATACCATGCATACTCTCCCCCTTTTTGTCACAAACCAAAAAGGAAGGTTATTACCATTGCATTCTCTCCCCTTTGTGAAAGAAATTCTTACCATTGAGGGGTTCAACAATGATTGACATAAATGAATAACTCCCCCTTAGTCTGTGCTCCCCCTAAATGAGAGACTCCACCTAAATGAAACTTGTAAATAATTATTAGTAATGAAGACTAATTCAATTTTTGTGACTACTATTTCTTCAGATGTGATTTGAATGAAGAGTCTGCAGTCACTCCTGCCTTGAGCATCCTTGGTTTTTGATGCTCCAAGGCTAACCTGCAAATACATTACTCAGAGGTAGGTACCCAAATCTTTTTGGGTCCTTGATGGTTAGATGCATGAAAATAACCTTTAGGAATCCAAACTAAGTGCCTTGTTGTGCAGGTGTTTACCGTGTGTCCTAATTTATTACAATGAGAACAACAATGAATATAATCTATTTTGCAGTTCTTATTGTTTTTATGATGTATGTTTAGGACATAATTTTTTAGAACATTTTCTTTTACAGGGGCCATTTTCTGAGGCAACTTGGTTTCTTTTACAAATTTTGGTAATGGATATTTTCCTGGAATTATTGCTTGTTTTCCTTTTTCCAGAGGTATGTATCCAAGCCCTTGTTTATTATTTCCAGATTTTGATCCTTTTAAACATAGGGCTAAAGATGTTTTCCCTTTAGTTAATTTTCTAACTGATTCTTTTAAATAAAGATTTTCTTCAGTTAGAGTTTTAAATTTTTCTTCTAACTCTAATTTTTCATTGTCCTTATTTTTTAAATCTTCATTCAAAAGATAAATATTATCTTTATTGTCCTTTAATTATTTTTCTAATTGCTCCAGTTCGGATTTAAGATCAGAATTGGTGTTTTCTAAGCAAATAGTGTTGTTTTTCAGACTCTTTAATTCTTTTACAACATTTTTATGTTTTCATATAGTTCATTAAAGACTTCTTCTAAGTCTTCAAATTCTGATCCTGAATCAGTGCAAGAGCTAAAAGATGGGTCATAATGTACCTCATCTAGTCCTACCATGAGGGCTAGACTTACCTGCTCTTTCTCCGATTCTGAGCTTGTGGCCTCTTCATTTTCCCAAGCAGCCGCCATGGCTTTTCTTTTGAATTTCTTGTGCTTCTTTTTGGACTTTTCTGGTTGACCAGTCTTCTTTAGTTTAGGACAATCTGGTCTTAGATGTCCAGGTTTTCTGCATTCATAGCAGACTGGTTCTTTTCCTTTTTGTCTTTCTTTTGAATCCTTTTCGATCCATTTTTCTTCTTCTTGAAAATTTTCTGAAGCTTGGACAGAACTTCATCTACGTCACTATCTTCAGAATCTGCATTTTTGGAGCTAGAAGAAGAAGTGGAAGGAGCAGCTACAACCTTAAGAGCATTAGTACATTTTTTCTTTGATGAGCTTTCAGATAGTCGCTCCATATTAATTTCATGTGCCATGAGGGAACCTATTAAGTTATCAATAGAAAGTTGGTTAAGTCATGGGCTTCTTCAATAGCAGTTACTTTAGGTGTCCATGAAAGAGTTAAGGACCTAAGTATCTTTCTAACAGTTTCCTCATCAGAAAGATTTTTACCAAGAGAACTCAAACCAACTACAATGCTCGAAAATCTATTATACATCTGAGTGATATTTTCATTAGGAAGCATTTTAAATTGTTCATATTGTGAGACAAGAATATCTATCCTAGTTTGTTTTACTTTATCTGTTCCTTCATAAGTTATCTGCAGTTTATCCCATATTTCTTTAGCAGATTTACATGCAGATACTCTACTAAATTCCTTTTTGGATAAAGCACAACATAAATAGTTCTTAGCTTTAAAGTTTAAAGATAGTTTATTTTTATCAGCTATTGTAATAGCAGTAGAGCCTGGAACAGGAACAACAACAAAATCACCTACCTCTATTACCTGCCACAGATCGAAGTCTGTGCCCCGAATGAAGCATTCCATTCGCATCTTCCAATATTGGTAGTCCTCTCCATCAAAGAATGGAGGTCTGGTGACTGATTGACCTTCAGCATATCCTTGAGTTGCCATGGATCTTTACTCTAAGATCGTTGGATCTTCGAATGATCAGAGACCCTCTCTGATACCACTTGTTGGCCCTTTTGGTACGGCAGCAAGCTAACCTAGAGGGGGGGGGTGAATAGGTTTTTCTGAAATCTGAAATAGAAACTTAAACACAGAAATCAACACTTGAAGGTTTGGTTAGTTTAGTGTGATAAAGAGAGTAGTGCGGAAGCAAATAAACAATCACACAAAAGACACAAGGAGTTTATCCTGGTTCGGCCCTTCCCACATGGAAGTCCTACGTCCAGTCCCCAAGCAACCTCTTGGGATTTCACTAACCAAAGGTACAGTCCCCTTAAGGACACTACAACACCCAGCACCCCAGCTGGTCTTCTTCTCTTTCCGGGCAAGAAGGCAGCCACTTCTCTTACAGGTAAAGAAGCCAACCTCCTGGTACAAACCCCAGTGCTGTTCTGCTAGACACAAACCCCTAGCTAGGTTCTACACTGTATACAGTCCTACAGCTGGACAGAAATCTTTCTTAGAAAAGAAAGAACAAAGCTGAGAGTTGGAACAAATGAAAACCAACTAAAAGAACTCTCAGCAAAAAGACTCTCTCCCCAGATTACAAAGATGCACACAGAGAGAGTAAAGAGAGGAGAAGGAGCTTGAAGCTTGAGGGCTTCAGATGCTTGAACACTTCTTCTTGGGCTCAGGCTCTTTCTCTCTTTTCCTTTGAGTGTATGTGGAGTTGAGGTTCTTCCCGGATGTACACTCTTGAAAAATCTTCAGGAAAAGCTCATTCATCTTCTTCAGCCTTGCTTCATCTTTTATATGAGCAATTTGAATAAATCCGTTGGAGTTCTAGCCGTTGCTCATCTTCTCTTCTTCTGATAATTTGTGGTCTACGAGGTCTGCAAGCATAGAAAAAAGTGTTTAGATAAAAGAGTGTTTCTGTCAAAAAGGCTCATACCTCTATGTTTCCTGTTGCCACCCAGAAGTAGTAAGTAATCCCCTTTTTTGTTGGCAGGAAAGAAAAGATCTAGAGAGATAAGCAAAAAGATCTCCTGACAGAAAGATAGAGGATTACGCAAATCAAGAATATTTGACTTTTTCACTAGATGCCAAAAAATTTTGGAATATAAAGGAAATCTATGTTTAAGTGAAATCCATGTTGAAATCCTGTTTTACAAAGGAATCCATGTGAGAAGCAAAGGAGTCTGTGTGAGTTACAAAGGAATCCTTATGAGTTACAAAGGAGTCTGTGTGAGTACAAAGGAATCCTTATGAGTTACAAAGGAGTCTGTGTGAGTTACAAAGGAATCCTTATGAGAGTGAATCCTTTTGAGAGTTACAAAGGAATCGTTATGAGAGCGAATCGTTATGAGAGCGAATCCTTATGAGAGTTACAAATGAATCGTTATGAGAGTGAATCCTATGAGAGTCACTTATCGAATCCTTATGAGAGCGAATCCTTATGAGAGTTACAAAGGAATCGTTATGAGAATTACAAAGGAATCGTTATGAGAGTTACAAAGGATCGTTATGAGAATTACAAAGGAATCGTTATGAGAATACAAAGGAATCGTTATGAGAGTTACAAAGGAATCGTTATGAGAATTACAAAGGAATCGTTATGAGGGTTACAAAGGAATCGTTATGAGAGTGAATCCTTATGAGAGTCACTTATCGAATCCTTATGAGAGCGAATCGTTATGAGAGATACAAAGGAATCGTTATGAGAATTACAAAGGAATCGTTATGAGAGTTACAAAGGAATCATTATGAGAATTACAAAGGAATCGTTATGAGGGTTACAAAGGAATCGTTATGAGAGTGAATCCTTATGAGAGTCACTTATCGAATCCTTATGAGAGCGAATCCTTATGAGAGTTACAAAGGAATCGTTATGAGAATTACAAAGGAATCGTTATGAGAGATACAAAGGAATCGTTATGAGAGTTACAAAGGAATCGTTATGAGAGTGAATCCTTATGAGAGCAAATCCTTATGGCACTTTGAACTGAAATCGATGTATATTGAATGTACATCGATTTATCGTTTTAGTGCAAATCACATGGCAATAATGTCATGAAATTATATTTATTAGAAAATCATGATATTAATTTATTATTAGAAAATCATGGTATTAAATATATTTAATATTCAATTAATCACATAAATTTATATTTATTAAGAAAAACATGATATTAAATATTTTTAATAATAATAATTAAACATAAATTTTGTTATCACCAAAATAAAAGGGTAAAATATAGGAGTGGTTCAACATAAGCCACTACCCTTTCTTGCTACATGAGCACACAACCTAAATCAATCCGAGATGCATCCGTATAGATAGCGAAACCCTCTACACCGCTCGGCAAAACTAACACCGGGGCTGACGTGAGTTTAGTCTTCAATAATTGAAAACTACTCTCACACTTCTCGGACCAAACAAACTTCACTCCCTTCATGGTAAGCTGAGTCAAAGGGGCGGCGATGGATGAAAATCCCTCAATAATCGCCGATAATAACCAGCTAACCCAAGAAAACAACGAATCTCCGAAGGGGTCTTGGGAATCTCCAATCCATAACAGCCTGGACCTCGCTGGATCAACCGCAACACCAGCGCCGGAGATAACATGCCCGAGGAAATGAACCTCGCGCAACCAAAAATCGCACTTGCTGAATTTTGCATACAGCTTATGCTCACGAAGAACCCCTAACACTAACCTCAGATGCTGACGGTGAGTGGTCTCATCCGGAGAGTAGACCAACACGTCGTCAATAAACACTACGACAAAGCTATCTAGGTAAGGTCTAAACACCCGATTCATGAGATCCATGAACGCTGCAGGGGCGTTGGTCAATCCGAAAGGAAGAACCAAGAACTCATAATGTCCATAACGGGTTCTAAATGCCGTCTTGGACACATCCTCAGTCCTATTCCGCAGCTGATGATAACCAGATCGCAAATCAATCTTGGAAAAGACTGATGCCTCTCGCAACTGGTCAAACATATCATCAATACGAGGTAAGGGATACCTGTTCTTTACAGTCAATTGGTTCAGCTTCCTGTAGTCAATGCACAACCTAAGTGACCCGTCTTTCTTTTTGACGAATAATACAGGTGCGCCCCAAGGGGAAACACTAGGGCGAATAAATCCCTTATCAAGCAACTCTTGCAACTGCCTCCTCAACTCGGCTAACTCCGCAGGTGCCATCCGATATGGGGCCTTCGAGATAGGAGAGGTGCCTGGGAGCAACTCTATGGTAAACTCTATCTCCCTATCCGGTGGCAACCCAGACAAGTCATCGGGAAAGACATCTGGAAAATCCTGCACCACATCGATCTCTGCAAGAGTCAGTGACGAACTAGCATCGGGTACTAGCATAACGCTGGCAAGAAATGCGTCACAACCCTTGTTCACCATGCGCATCGCCTTCATGGCAGAGATGACTAACTTTCCCGCTAAGTTCTTTGGCAAGGGATGAGAGAACTCGTCCTCACCAGGAATGCGGAAAACAATCCTCTTCCGACGACAATCCACTAACGCATAGTGCTCCTCTAGCCAATCCAGACCAAGAATAGCATCATAGTCCTTCATCTTAGCAAGAAGAAGCACCCATCTAGGACTCTATCCTCAATGCACATAGGTAACGTCGGAATGCACTTCCTAGTCGATACCGTACCCGCAGGGGTGTGCACAGACAGGGGAACCTCTAACTCCTCAGACTCTACACCTGACTCTAGGGCTAACTGCCTAGCGAACCGCTCGGAAATGAACGAGTGAGTAGCACCCGTATCAAACAAAACCCGAGCGTGCACACCGAAAAGCAAAACCGTACCTTCGGTGACATGCTCCGCCTGCTCGGCGTCCTCACGAGCTAGAGCAAACACTCGAGCTGGGGCTCGAGGCCTTTCGGGTCGTCCTGTCGCTGGCGCCACTGCCGCCGTCACCGCTGCTCCTCGCTGAGTAACTTGCTGAAGCCTACGGCAGTCCTTGATCTTGTGGTCACTACTACCACACTTTAAGCATTTTCCCGAGATCATCCAGCATTCGGTACCGCCATGTGTCTTTCCACAGTGGGGACACTCCTTCTTCACACCGGGGGAACGTACAGAAGGTACCTGTGAACTGCCGGTAACTGTCGATTTCTGCTGAGGCTGGTACGTCGCTTTCTTCTTATCCTGCCGCTGGAAGGTCGCTGCTGGCCTCTTCTGTGAAGCTTTCTTTTCTTCCAAGTATTGCTCCATCTCGCCCTCCTGCCTACAAGCAGCGCTAAGGGCCTCGTCCAGCGTCCGGTGGTCGAACGCCACAAGCCTCGTCCTCAGTGATGGTTTGAGACCCATCACGAATTTCTTGGTCTTTCTACGCTCATCCTCAACAATGTGCGGTGCATATTTAGAGAGTTCAGAAAACCTTGCCTCGTATTCCAGGACGGTCATTGATCCTTGCGTCAGGGAAAGGAATTCTTGCTCCATCTTGTCCTGGATATGCTCTGGGACGAACTTGGCTCGGAAGAGCCTCACGAATGCGTCCCACGCCACGTCTACTGCTCCGTCCTCAAAACGTGTACGTAGTAGGGAGGACCACCATACATCCGCTCTCTCCTGCAATACACCTTCATAAGCACCAACTAACTATTTATAACTTAAGCAAAACACACAAACATACAAAATTAAAAGTCTACCTGTAGCATGTAGGTGGCTAGTGTCACCTTATCCTCATCAGGGCACCTGATGGCTCGGAAGATTTTCTCTGTCTCCCTCATCCAACTTTCTGCCATTAATGGATCACTCTCCCCCTTAAAAGAGGGTGGGGCCATCCTCTTGAATCGCTCCATGATGGAAGGTCCACCATGGTCCTGAGCTGGAGCCTGAGCCTGCTACATTAACAATAGGCAATACACAATAAACACAATATCATACAATTTAAATAGCAAACTAGTAGTTGTTTCATTATTTTACCTGGGCCTCCAACTGAGCCTGGAGTGCTGCTTGGGTATGAGCCTGCGTCTGCATGGCTTGCACCAGACCTTGCATGAATACTCCGTAATCCACAGGCGGCGGTGGGGGAAGTACAGGGCCTCGCGGTGCTGGGGCCTGTTGCTCCGCCTGCTCATCACGTCGCGGCTCGTCCTCACGGGCCGGCGCTCCACCACGCCTACCTCTCGAAGCCATGGCTGTAATAAATTTCAGCCACCATTAGAGCCAGGTTACTAAGTTTCCTAACCATTTTCTTATCTATCTTTCACTTCTCATTAGTGTTTTCTACACATGTGGACATACTTAGCATGCAATGAAGATGATGACTTATGTATATTCATGTGCAATCTCAACCGGTGTCTCTAATACCAATCTCTGTGACGGCTCTCATTATACCGGTACGGTTATACCAACCACGTCGGTATAGCGAGAGTCCTCACAGTGGGACATTTACCCAAACGATACATACAGCTGAGATACACGCGAATATACAACAGAGTAGTGGAAGTAAAAGACAACTGTCTCCATTCATTCATCATCCACATTTAACATACATGAAGTTTGCAATTAACAATAAGGAATTAAAAGTTCACATAATTTAAACTGCTGAAATTTAAATACATAATGTCCACACTTATACATCCTTTTCATGATAATTCTAATACAATGTTCAAATTACATACTATGGAATGCACAAGTCACAAAGAAACTCCAAAGACTAGCTAATCTCCGCGCTCGGAGTCCGTCTCCACTGTCTCCTCCAAAGGTGCCACGTCACCAACTACACCTGTACGCCGAAGCAAGGAGTGAGTCCAAAGACTCAGCAAGCAACACTACTCATAACATACACGTATAAGTCATAGCGGTTCCTACATGCACATTTACAATTTTCAAAACATGGCATGCTAGTCATTTCAAAGTTTCAACCTATCATGAAAGTTTTACATTGAAACTTTTACAATTTTATACATGGATCATGCTTTCAGATTTCTAAGAATAAAATTTACCTATCACATACTCTCTATTCAATTTACTCATGAAACTTTGTCTTTAAAGAACCAGACATGAGAGCTACCAACATGAACTTGTGCATACATGAAGAAAACACACGACTAGCATGGATCTTACATGTTTTTAAACACATACATAAACGTTTTCACATGCTTTAAGTTGCTGATTTCACATGGTTTAATGGCTGTAACCTATACATGAGAGCTACAATATTGCGTAAAACATATCATGTGAACAACCAATCATGCTATCTTGTACCCGTGCTCACCAATTATCCCTAACATGGATTCTAGACATTTTGCACATATAAACATGACGAAATAACATGAATTTACTGATTTCACATGTTTCAGATTTGTCTCACATAGATTTCAATATCATACCCTCTCATTTAAAATTTCACATTTTCTTTACACAAGTTTCCTCTTTCACATGGTTGCACTTTACACATACATTTTACATTTGTTCACTTACACATTTACACATGAACACATACACATTACACATTTCACATTACAC
Organism: Colocasia esculenta; assembly: GCA_014218235.1. NCBI lineage: Eukaryota > Viridiplantae > Streptophyta > Magnoliopsida > Alismatales > Araceae > Colocasia > Colocasia esculenta. Next base: position 15,134 of record JACBKR010001604.1, on the reverse strand, counting down.
ATTTTAGGTGCCGTGACACATAGTCCAAACCACCAAGAAGGACATATACACATCACATTACACATAGACGCCATCTAGGCATTCCAATGGCGACTCTTGGACTGCGCAGACCGGAGAACAAGTCTCCACCCTAACCAGTGGTACTTGTCCACCTCCAGGATTTCCCCTAATGCCCTTAGGGTCACTTACACCTGAACTTTCTCAGGGGGACTTTTCCCTGATACAGCTCCACTGCCCTCTACGGAAGCAGTGTCACATTGGCACAGTTACACATTTACACATTTTACCGATTTTCACACATAGTTTACACATATCACTTTTCTCTCATTCACTTTCTCACTCACATGTATATCTCTATTTTTCCTAACATGGCACTACAAAATTTCAGGAGCTTAACACACTGTAATTTCACCAATCAAGTTAGGTTTAAGCAATATCTAATCACATTACGATAACATACCTAGATTATTGCCTTTCACATGAAAAATACATAACTTCTTATAAACTGGTCCAAATGACCTGAAATTTAACCACATGCTATTTTCGGGTTCAAGGTCACACACTCAATTTTCAGATTTTTCTGAGCTAAATAGAATTTACAGAAAATCAAACACTTATTCCGCATGGCAATCACAATTTAAGTTAACATGGAGTTTAATACATCATGAAATTTTTGCCACTTACTGTTTGAACAGAGATTATTACTATTAGTGCATGATTTGAGAATACCGAACTATCCTAAATCATACAATCACAGATCGATCACGACAAACCATTCTTGCATGTCTTTCTATTTACCGAACTGAATTTATTTGCAACTCATGCAAGCATGGACAATTTTATCAAAATGGAGAATACATAACTGATCTACTAATCTTCATGCTCTGACAAAACTAAGGCATTCAGACTAATCCTAATCATGAACATGGATTGGCAAGATTTCCAACAATTCATGCTTACACATTCACGGTATAAAATTTCCTACATTCACCATCACACATCACACTCATCCACACCCACAATTGACAATACATAGTGTATAGGGTTACCATATATCCTCATCACAGAAACCATACCGAAAATAGTTGTATAGGAAGGGCAGACATGTCACTGTTCTGTCCAGAGGAACTTGGCGGCGGTCTCTGGCCGCTGACTCAGGGTCAGCAGCATGGTCGATGGACGCCAAGCATGATATCAGCGTCCATTGACCTTGCCGTCAATGCAGGTCTGTGCAGAAACACAGACCCGAGCTCTCAAGTTTGGGTGAATGGGAGGGTCTAGGACTCGAGGAAAAATGTATAAATTGTAGAAATGACCTAGACACATACGGGGACATTATGGTTAGGTCACTTGCCTTTTAAAAATTGCTCCAATGGGTCTAGGGTGTTGGTGAAGCCCTCCTTGGGCAGTCCTAAGAAGGTGCAGAAACGCCTCCTAGATCTTCTTCCTCCGGGTTCCTAGATCATCTCCACAGCAGGGGGATGTCGGGGAGCCTCCTCCTTTGCTCCAGCTATCTTCTTGTCATGGAGATGGCCGGATCTAGCTCCAGGAAGTCGGATTCTTGGTGCAAAAGTGGGGTTTTCCCAGTTTTTCTTCTAGGGTTTTCTTTCTCTCTTTTTGTCCTCTTGCAAGGGTGAAGAGAGGGTGGGAAAGGTAGCTCCGAGTTCAGACTTAAGGAGAGGCCTCTCCCCCTCTTAGGGTGACTTGACACCCTCAGAGCCGTTGGGGACAACCCCCAATGGCTGGCTTTCTTGTTTCAGAGTTTGCAGCTCTGCAGCGCATGCAGGCCAGAGAAATAGGCGTCCATATCGCTCGACGCCAGGATTAGTGTTGGCGTCCATGTCTGGACGCTGACACCACCTCAACGGCTAGGGTTGACGCCAAGATGGCCTTTGGCCAGAACTCTAAAATATGCAAAAAAAACTATGCATACCATGCATATATACATGCAATATGTATATGGTAGTGTATCCATACTATCACCATTCAATACACCATTATTACATCTAATATAAACATATGCACACGTAATTATACTAATCAATACGTACGTAAATATGTATATACATACACAACAAATATACACACCCAAATACAAATAATGCGACGGAAATTCGAGGGCCTTACACCTATTATGACTCAAACTAGCTATTTAATGTATTAAATAACTCTTTTCTATTTAAGTAATTTTTAGTTACGAATTTAGGGTATTTTCCTATTATTCCCCCTTTATAAATTCTTATTTTGGCCCACCAATTTCTAATGGGTCCATTTAATAAAGCCCATTACTTGTTTTCATTTTAATGGGTTTTGTTAAATGCTCTTTTCATTTAATATCCCTTTTTTATAAGTTTTTTTAATTTATTATTTTTTCTCAAAATTCAGGTTGCTACACGGACCAAGACTGTAGCCAGTGCTAAGAAATTCACAAACATGGCCTGGGATACTCAGAATGGGCTGCTTTCTCATTTCCTTCACAGTCGGACCATGGCCCACTACCTGGTCCTTGTATGACACTTCGTCAGAGGGCCCGTACAGCCTGGGTACAACACTATATAGAGGCGCTAAAATCAGCTTACCAGTCCTTAGAAGAGCAGCGGCCCAATAAGAAGAAAGAGCCGAGGCAGGTACGAGGACCCAGATCAAGAAGATGTCATCTCATCAGTCAGTCTGCTGTTGAAAAACCAGAAGCTGGGACAGAGGAGTCAGAATTAGAAGATCTTGTTTATATAGTCAATCGTCTGTTCAGCGAAGGAGACGTGCCACAAATAGCCGTATTGTCAGCATCAGCAACCACCACCAAGCGACAGTTGCTTGGATTTGGTGAGGACAGTCAACCAACCAGCTCAACTGTTTCAGCAAGGGAGCTCTGGCCAGAGTTTTCCCGGCCTCCCATTCATCTTATTTCATCCATGCTTGTTTATAATTTTGATGTTATTCCCGTGTCTCCCCCTTTTATTATTCAACTCTCTCCCAACGCCGTTGAGGCGTTAATTCGCCCTTCACCCCTCTTCACCATTTTCATTAATGGCTCGATCCTGTCTTTCTCCCAGACCTTTTAATGTAATTAGTTTCTTTCCGTCAAAAAAAATAAAAATCAAAAAATCCAAAAAATAGAATCCAAAAATATGCGTGTTCCCATTCATTTTCTCCTCCTCCTTCTTCGGACGGCGATCCCCGTCTTCCTCCTCCCTTTCTTCGAACGGCGATCCCCGTTCTCTCCTTCCCTATTCATCAGACGGCGATCCCCATCTTTCCACTCTTTCCTCCCTGCGTTCTGCCTCCAACTGTTGATTTCCCCTACTCCCTTGACGGCGATCCCCGTCACCCTGCACTCCTGCTCTCCTACTCCGACGGCGATCCCCGTCACCCCACCCCGCACTCCTGCTCTCCTGCTTCTATGGCGATCCCCGTCACTCCACACCTCCTCTCCTCTCAAGCGGCGATCCCCGCCCTTCTCCTCTTTCTGTGCAAACCGTCCCTTCATCTGACAGACCAAGATGGTCACGTCGGACGTTCTGGGTGAGGGCCTTCTGTCCCCCTGCGCCCCATTCCTGCGGCCGACACCTTGAGCTCAGGTGGCCCGCCTCTTCCTCCAATCCCATCGGAGGACCCTCGCGGCCCTGCCGCACCTTTTCCTGCTCATTCCAATAACCTCTGGACACTCCTCCGAATCTCCTATAATATTGGACTTAGTTTAGAATCTGGGGTAGAATCTAGCAAGTCTTGTCCCCATCTAAGAAGAAGAAGGGTAATGGCATACCCCGAAGGTATCTGCTTGACTTAATTCAAAGGTGTGGCGCTCTTCTAGCTGTCGAAGAGTTCGTCCAAGAAGTAGTGGTTTGAACTTAGAGGATCTGCATATAGAGGAGGGCTAGACGATGGTTTTAGAGTTTATGAAATCATAGCTGAGGGAGACCTATTAGATGAGAATGATTGTGAGATAGAGGATTCTACTGAGGCGTATGCTAGTGGTATGAGGAGATTCGATGAACCTACCTTAGCAGTCGATGAGCCCCCTAAAGAGGTAAACATGGGAACCAAAAAGGACCCCAGGCTTTTAACCATAGCTTCCACCCTCCCTCCCAAAGAAGAAGAAGTGCTCATAGAAATGTTGAGGGAGTTTAAGGATTCCTTTGCCTGGTCCTACGATGACATGCCCGGCATTGACCCTGATTTGGTGGAACACAGGCTGATCTTGAAGCCAGGGGCAGTTGCCGTCAAACAGAAATTAAGGAGGTTCCTCCCCCACATCGCTTTGAAAATGAAAGAGGAAATTGATAAACTACACAAGGCTATGTTCATCCGTGTAGTCCTCTATCCATTGTGGGTGGCGAATATCGTCCTGGTCATGAAGAAGGACAGAAGGGTGCGAATCTGCATAGACTTTCGGGACTTAAATAAGGCATGTCCTAAAGATGATTTCCCCTACCTCACTTGGATGTTCTGATTGATAATACTGCAGGGTTCGAAACTCTATCATTTATGGATGGGTATTCGGCTACAATCAAATTCGTCTAGCCCCGGAGGATCAAGAGAAAACCTCCTTCACCACCCCATGAGGAACATATTGCTATGTGGTCATGCGTTTTGGCTGAAGAATGCCGGTGCCACTTATCAAAGAGCAATGTTAGCTATCTTCCACAACATGATTCATATTGATGTCGAAGTCTACATGGATGATATCGTGGTGAAGTCTCAGACCAGAAGAGAAACATTCCTCCATGCTTGCCAGGGTATTTCTCCGCGCACAAGAGTATCAATTAAGATGAATCCAAAGAAGTGCATGTTCGGGGCTTCTTCGGGCAAGCTATTAGGCTTTATAGTTAGTAACGGGGATTCAAATAGACCCACACAAGGCCAGGGCAATAAATGAAATGCCTCCTCCAAGAACATATCTGAGCTTCGAGGTTTGATTGGTCGGCTCCAGTTGATAAGGAGATTCATATCTCAGCACTCTCAAAGGTGTCGTCCTTTCTATGAACTGTTGAGAGGAGGAGTCATCTTTGAATGGAATACTAAGTGCCAAGAGGCCTTTGATGAGCTCAAAAGTTACCTTATGAATCCTCCCGTGCTTCAGGCGCCCATCCCTGGGAAACCCTTGATCTTGTATCTGTCAACTATTGAGGACTCCCTAGGAGCTGTCCCTTGCCCAGTATGATGAATCCGACAAAGAAAGGGCAGTCTATTACCTATCTAGGCTCTTCAATCCCTCCGAGCTCAAACTCACCACAATGGAGAAACATGTGCAGCGCTAGTTTGATAGTGCAGAAATTGAAGCACTACTTCTAGCTCATAAGGTGAGTTTGATTTCTAGAATGGATCCTATTAGGTATCTCCTTGAGAAGCCAGTCCTCGCCGACAGATTGGCACGCTGGCAAAGCTTCCTCTCCCAGTTTGATATTTCCTTCATAGTTTAGAAAGCCATAAAAGGGTATGCCATTGCTGAGCACCTTGCTCACCTACCTCTTCCCCATAGTGACACGGTTCAAGAGGAATTCCCCGATGAAAACCTGTCACTCATTTCTCGCGATCCCTTCTGGTCGCTCCACTTCGATGGGGCTCTCAATCTAGGGGACGGGGCATAGGAGCTGTCTTGCTCACCCCAGAAGGGATCACCATTCCTCTAGCCTATCAGCTTCAGTTCCATGCCACCAACAACATCTCCGAGTATGAGGCTCTCCTTGTCGGTCTTAAGCTCGCCTATCTCTTAGGCGCGCGTCATCTCAAAATTATAGGATACTCTCAGCTCGTTCTTCGCAAGTCCTTTCTACCTATCGTACTCGTGACCCTAAACTCAAGCCCTATCAAGATCTGGTCACTCTCCTAGCCAAGCAATTCCGCCAACTCATCTACATTCATACTCCTCACTCTCAAAATATCCTGGCCGATGCCCTCGCATCCCTGGCCTCCTCTCTCTCCTTCCCTCTCAGCAGCAGCGCTGAGACAATCACTGTTCAAAGTTAGAGGCTCCTTCAACTCAGGACCTTGGTTCGTTAACCTCAGGAGTTCTCTAGTTTTGAAGGCAGAGAGGAAGAAGCGAAGGAGTTATTGTTTGTTGGAGATAGGGGAAATGATGTTAGAAGAAAGGCTATGGTACCATGAGATTGAGCAATATTGCAGGGACGGTACCTTTCCGAAGAAGCTGAAGTGGAGGACAGGCGAGCCATCCGTAGAGCTGTGTTAAAATATACCCGCATTGGTGAAGTTCTTTACAGACGCGCTCTAAATGGAAGCCCTTAGATGTGTACAGATGAAGAGGCTCGAAAAGTAATGCAAGGATCCACTCTGGTGAGTGCGGAGGGCACGTGAATTGCCAAATGTTGGCTAAGAAAATTCTTAGGCAGGGCTACTACTAGCCAAACCTTAGAAGAAGACTGTGCCACCTACGTCGTAGGTGTGTCAAGTGCCAAATCTATGCTGACAAGACCACGCTCCCTCCTCCTCTTTACATCCACTATCCTCCCCTTGGCCTTTCTACATGTGGGCCTTTGATATCATCGGACCCCTTGTGATCCTAATGCGCAGGTAAAACAAAAATCTTTCATCCTCACTGCTACTAAGTACTTCACCAAGTGGGCCGAAGCTGAAGCATTTGCAGAAATCAAAGGTTCAACCATGTGCAAATTCATCATAAGGAACATCATCGCGCGGTTCGGAGTGCCAAGCAGCCTCGTCACCGACAATGGACCCCAGTTCATATCTCAAGAGCTTCAAGACCGATGTAATAAATTCAACATTTCCTTGCATCACTCGTCTCCATACTATCCACAAGGCAACGGCCAGGCCGAAGCCACACACAAAACACTTTTGAAAATTCTAAAGAAAATTGTGAGTCTAATAAATTTGCGATTGTCAGAAAAGTTAGTTGAGGCTCTGTGGGTCTACCGCACCTCCGTCGGCACGCCCCCGGGCAAACTCCGTTTTCACTTACATATGGAATGGAGGCGGTATGTCCACATGAGATCCTGATCCTTCGCTAAGAATTCAGTTAGACAAGGAACTTAATCCCGATGAACATCGGGAGGCGTTGCTAGTGCAACTAGAACTCTTAGACGAACGGCGTCTAGCCGCGGCCGATCATGTGCTTGCATATCAAAATAGACTCTCAAGGTCTTTTCAAAAGAAAGTAATGAGCGTAAATTTCAAGAAGGAGACATGGTTTTGAAGCGCATTTTTACAAAAGCTGGAGGTCCAAGGTCCAAATTGTCAGCAAATTGGGAAGGGTCGTACGTTGTTAAGGAAGTGTACCCCGGAAATGCGTATAGGCTAGTTAATGCCGAAGGTGAGGAGCTCTCTCACCCATGGAATGGGCTGTAACTTAAAAGATTCTACCCCTAATATTCATAACAACACCAATTTGCAAAAATGAATGTTGTTGGCCATATGTCTCACCCCCCCCTCTTTGTGCTAAATGATCTCTATGTCCAGCTACCCACACACAACATGGCAAACCTAAGGTTAATCCCCCTTTGACTATGGTTTTTTCTGCTCAGTCCTAGTATAGGGAACCTAAGGTCAATTCTCTTCTTACTCGGACGAGGTCCAGGGGCAAGGGAAGCTAGCCTGTGGACAAGCAAGCGGTGTAGATCATGTGTGAAGTCTCAAAGAGGGGCGGTCAATTCAAAAAAAAAAAAGGGAAGAAATGAAAAAAAATGAATAAAAGTGAATGAATGATGAGAAAATATGGGGCATGTCAAAGAGTGGCAGTACAGTTCCCCGCGGACGTCCTTGAGCCCGTCATATGCATGCCCCCAATTCAAAAAGAGCAACGACCTTAAAGCCCCTGGACAATAGACGGATTTCACATGTAACACACCAATTGCAAATCTTTTAAGCCGTAACCCCGACCCCAAGACTAAGTCTTGTCTCATTGCTAAATCTTCCTATTCTCCCAAAAAGACCAAAGGGCCCCCGCACCTGGTCTGTGTTGGAACATCAATGTTCAAGGGGGGCAAGAAGCCTTAGTAAGCCAAAGATAAATGCACGCTGCACATAGAATTATTCGCTAAAAACAAGAGATGGGGATGAGATCAGTGGCTAATTACCCAAAAGCAAGAGATGTTGTTATAAAAAAATCAGAAATCCCAAAATTCAAAAAATCACAGAAATCCAAAATCCAAAAAATCAGAATCTCAAAACTTAAAAAATCAGAAATCCCAAAAATAAAAAAAATCAGAAATCTAAAAATCCAAAAAAATAAAAATCTAAAAATACAAAAAATTAGAAATATCAAAATAAAAAAAATCAAAATCTCAGTTCAATTTTTTTTAGAAAATCTTAAAAATCTAAAAAAAGAATGTGTGTATATCCGCTTTCCTTTAGCTGCTTGTTTATTTTTCTTTCCGCCTATTTAATAAGACTCAGCCTCTTGACAATTATGAAGTCACATTCATGTTTTAGCCGCAAGAGGCTGAGCCAAAGAGCAGATCTGACCTATTTTTACTAAGTGTGCAGGGACAGGTAATCTAAGGGACGTGCAGCGTCGTACTCAGTGTTCTCCGCTCTCCCTCTCTCCGTGTTCAAATCTCATTTCACACTCGTGTCAATAAGCAAACCATTCATTCCATAAAGATTGACATAAAAGCAAAAGTTCCACCTAAGATATGAACAATATTACAAAAGATGGGGAGGTGGCTCACAAGTCTCCTCAGTGTCCACAGCCACTCTCCCCAGATCCCTCCTGCCGGTCCGGTGGTGGCGGCGAGACCGCTCTGGGCACTCCCATCGCCTGACGCGGCTCTCCTCCTCCTCGTTCCTCCGCCGGCTGGAGGAACCTGCTAAATATTGCCCTACGGAGGCGCCGGTCGCCCTGCTGACGCTCGCCCCGCTCCGGCTCCTGCTACGTGAATGGCCTATGTTCGTCACGATCTGCTGAAGGCTCCGCGCCACCGTCTGCTGCGCCAGCAGCTCCGCGCGTAGTCGGGTGACCTCCTCCTGGTCTCCGGGCGACCTCTGCACCCGCAGCGCCGCCAGCTCCTTCGTCGCCTCCGCGACCTGCACCTCAGCTGCCTCCGCTCAGATGCGCGGCTGGTCCCTCTCACTCCGAGTGGTCTGGACCTCCCCCCGGAGCCGGTCCCTCTCACCCTGGAGATCCATGGTGTGCTCTGTGGTAAGCTGTAAATCTCTCTCCTACATCAGAGGAATCAGTCAATAATCAATTGTTAAAAATAATCAATTGTGAATTCTATTGTGCTTACCCGCTCCTCCAAGTGCCTTTGGGCCTCCTCAGCCCTCAGCACTGCTCCAGCCAGCTGGGCCTCCAGAAGTGATGGAGAGCCCCCTACACCTCGCGAGGAGGAAGCACCACCTGCTCCGGTGCCCCTCACCCTCTCCAGCTCCCTCCGCTGCACACAAAAGCGTGTCAATTTCCAAAATCTGCCTAAATTAAGTGCTGAAATTAGGCAGGGTACTTACCAGCTCCGCTGTCTGCCTCTGCGCTACCTCCCGATCTTGCACCGCCGAGTGAAGTAAGGCTCGGAGCGATGCAATCTCGCCAGTTATATCCACCCTCAATGCATTGTCAAATCATCAGCTCATTTCATAAATCTGAAATTCACTGAGTGTGGTTGAGGAGTTTTACCTGGTGCCGAGTGCTCTTATATACTTTCCCTCCATACTTCAAGGCATACGCCTGGAGGTATGCGTCGTCGGTAGTCACAGTGGACTTGACTTCCTTTTCTTTGTGCTCCCAGTTGTTGATTTTTCTCTCTTCGCCCGCTCACGCCAATCGGTAGTGTCGTGGAGTCCCCGAAAACTCCGACCCGGCCGCGAAAGCGGTCTCGGACGGGAACTCCACTGCACTTGCCTAAGCCCAAGTGAGCGCTGGTAAAGAACAATGAAGAGGTAGCACAAGGTTGAGTGCATGCAACCACACCGACCTACCGAAGTAGGGGCGGGCCTGCACCAACCAGGGCTGTCCCTCATCACCTTCCCCTAGTATGGCTGCCAAACCACCTGCCAAACAAATCCGATCAGTCACCAAGCAATAAAGTCAATCAATCAATCAAAAGGAAAGGTTAGGAGTACTTACATCCAGGTAGGGGTAGCTGTCAATAGCTTCTTGCAGACGCTCGAGCTGGTCCCTAGGCTGCGAGAATTTCGGATAGGATCTCTATGGGTACCAGACCCGGTCGTGCGAGCTCACCTCTCCCCAGGCCGGGGGTGAGGTAAGACCAGACCTGCAAGGTGAAAAGCAAGTTTAGATAGCAGTTTAGAAGGAATTCAATTCATTTCATAGGGTCAAAGAGAAGGTGTGTACCTGAGGAAGGGGAAGAACCCCTCGTCGAAGTCTGTCGCTCTGAGGCACCAGGCTGTCAAATTGATGTGCTAGGAAGGCTGCTCCCCAGGCTACCCCCCTACCTCACCCTAGGTCAGCCAGCAAGGCAGGAAGCGGCAGTGGACCGTGTCACCCCTCGTGGCAAACAATAGTCTTCCAAGAAAAGCACGAGGAAGCGGCGCAAATCCAAATCCGCTGCGCCCCGGGCTCACTCGCAAGCTCCTCCGGATAACCCAAGTCAACCTATCTAAGTGCTCCTGATCGCTCTCTCCTGCTACCTTCCCCACGTCGAACAACCCGAGGCTCTCCCTGGAGGGGTACCCTAGGTACTAGAGAAAACCTGCGCTCTAGGGGTAGATCTAGTAGTCCTGGGCGAGGTCGTGGTAGCAAGGATAGGTGTATCCACTCACTGGCCTCCCATAGGTCCGAGCCTTGTGATCCGGCTAACATCCTCGAGGCTGGGGATCATATGTCCCCATGGGAACGCGAAGGCGGTCGCCTCCGCATCCCACCTGCTCCTCAGAGCCTAAGTAAGGGCCGGATCTGCCCTCATCCTCTCCATCCCCAGGATCTCTCCAAACCCCATCTCCTCTACCATCTCTCTCTGGAAGGGGAAACGCCAAGTATACAGCCAACACAATCAGCCAAGACACTCGGGCCTCATCTCACCCTGCAACATTTTCCATTTGTTAAAACCAGTCAGTTTTAATGTTCGGTCTGAGTCGCGGTAGCCGTGGTGACCGCGACCCTGTCGCGACGACGCGGGGCACCGCGACCTTATCGCGCCACCTTCCGAGGCCGCGATAAGGTCACGTCTGCCTGGGTCGCCGCGACAGAGTCGCGACGCCCCGCCCATCGCGACACCATGTCGTGGCGGGTTGGGCTGACGCGTTATCATGGTCAGACCGGCCAGAGCCCCCTTTTGTTTGACCCTCTTTTTTCTTGGGCTTCTTTCCATACATTTGCCCCTAGGGGCTCCATTTGCTAATTCTACATTCCATACAAGGTCCTAAGGTCGATCTACTTATCGATTTCATCGCCTTGGCATGTTTCCTCCGTTCCTCCCTCCACATTCACGATCGGGGTTTCTTCTTCCTCTTCCACCACATCTCCGCAACATCCTCCTCCTCTCAACCAGAGGTGCCTCCGTTTGGCGCCGGGAGCTCCGCCGCTGCCTGGCATTTCCTCCGTGAGGAACCTTCACCCGAGTCTTTTCTCCCTCCATTCGAATCGGTGTTGAAATGAGCGAGCTTGTGGGCAAGTTAGGATGTGGAGAAGAGCAAGAGTGCAAAGGATGCAAGATGGCTCAAGAGTTTCTTTCTTGAGTTTGAATACCCGGAAAGGAGGAAGAAGTGCCGTTTGCGTTTGAATCGGTCCTGTTCAGTCGCGTCAGGACGGTGGGCCGCGACTAAACCGCGTCGGCTTGGGTGACCGCGACTATGTCGCGGCCAGCCGCCCTGACTCGTTACGAAGGCGGTTGCCAGGGGTGTCGCGTCATCAATTGAGCCATCTAAACTTGCAGAAAATTCAGTTTTGTTCATTCCAATCAATCATTACATTCCACTAATCCTTTCTATCAAATACAAATGCTCTAATTCCTTTCCTAACTACCATCTTTCCTACAAACCAATCCTAATCAAGGCTCAAACGATCCCCGCCACTGACTGAATTTTCTTCAAAGCTTCAATGTATTCTTTGATCACTCATCTCGTCTTCCTCTACCTCGGGTTGAACACACCCACCGCGCATCCTTCCCAATGGACGACGGCACTGCGCACGTCGCGCTCGTCCTGCCCATCACCCCTGTTCCTCTCTTGGATAGGTAGGTAATGCGATAGGATGGGGACCACCGTGCGTGCTGCGCCGCATTGGAGGTAGCACCGGTCTGGGTTGTAGGCAACCAGTGCTTCATTGCCCAAGAGTCGTAAGGCAAGCCCGGTGCGCTGTGGTAGATGAATCATCCGACCGTGCATGAAACGGGGGCACGTGTCAAACTCTTCCACGGTCATCCTTTTGAAGTGATCGTGCCATGCTTTCCGTCCTTTCAGCTGCGCCGTCTTGCACCACGCCTTGGTGCTCTTGCGTAGAGGCTACCTACGAAAGCCAGTGGATGGTTGAGCATCGTCTTGCACTCCATGGCAACTCCTCGATTGCCCAGAACTGAATGTGAACGCCCTCCACAACTCGAGGGCAACAATGGAGCCGAAGAAGGGACCTCCCGTAGCTGCAGAAAGAGACCGGCATAGAGGAATCCCAAAACAGCCTGTCCAATGCTCATACCTTCTGAGAGGGGGTCCACGATGCTGAGGTTTGCGAAGGAGATAGCCCCGTCCGTCGTAGGGAAAAGGATGACCCCGCATATGCAGACCGCAGCCGCTTTGGCAATGGCCCGATAATTGTGTGTCTTGCGCTTGCATTGAGAAATGATCCATTGCGAAATAGGGAGAAGGTGGGACATGCAATCCGCGTGTCATGGAGTACAAATCTGTTTTCCTCGTTGTGATCTCCGCAAGGATGCTCCAAGAGTTGATTGGCTCCCGGTATAGGAAACCGCAAGTTCCTTGCCCCGTTGGTACCGTAGGAGGCCGAGCATCACCTCCACTCCTCCAAAAGAATCGTGGCTTCAAATGTCGGGAAGAGAAACGTGTGGGTCTGCGAATGCCACAACTCCGCTAGTGCCGTAACGCTAATCCCACACGTGTACGATTTTATGTACTTCTTAGCGAGAACCAGAACAGTGGCCAAACCCCACTCCTTTAAGTGGCCAATGGAAGCATGTGGAAGCAATTCCAGTATAGGGGAGAGCCATGGTAGCTTGGAGAACCTCCTCTAACCAGGTAAAATCTGAAGGAGAGAAGAAGAGGAGAGTTTCAGAACAGGAAGAAACAAAACAGTAGAACATAAGTGTAGAAAGTTCAGAAATTGAGAAAAGCCACTTACTTGGAGATCCGGGCGCATGCAAATATGCCCGGGATGTCACATAGATGCTGGAGATTGGCATATGACTCCCTACACAACCTTTGGACCGGAGTAGGGAGGGATCTCCTCTAGAAAGCAGAGTAGTTTCTCTTCATGGTGGCAAAGAGGGAGAAACGGGGAGAAACTTGAAAGATAGGGAGCAGAGGTTAGCTGCGGGATTAGCCCCCTTAAACCCTTCTTTTATAGACTCTAGAGAGGTCCACTCCTACTCTAATCCGAAACTAGGTGTTAGGATAACATTAGAAGAGGTTTAGGGGTCCTAGTGTTAGTCTAGATGTCTTAGGATAAGGATAAACTTCGGTTTCCTTGTGTTACCTGTTCGGTCCGAGTCGCAACGCCGCGATCTGATGCGACCTCGTCGCGGCAGGGCGGTATGTCGCGACTAGGTCGCGGTCATGCAGAGTGTCGCTCTCTACCCGAAGGTCTGTTTTCATGTCTGTGCTTGTTTGTTTATGTTTGTAAATACATGTTGTGAGTTTGAGCTTATTGTGTTTGTTCCTTGTCAACAAAAATGAAAAATCACAAAAAAGAAGACACCACAGGTAAGTCAGGTAAGTGTTTTCTTCCCCTACTCCCTGCATTACTATATGAATTCTACTTATTATATCACTTCAAGGACCCGCTGGTTCTCAAGTGTTCTGGGATTTGAATTCCCCTTTACCAAAAATAGTGATAATCTAGGTGCACATTGTTAATCGTTGGATAGGCTGTTGAGTTGTTTAAGTACGGGAACGATGGATTCAGGCCTGCACTACGGTTGTAGGTAGTCTCTTGACCCTTCTTATTTGGCTTAGCAATATTATCCTGATATATTTTCTATTTTCTTCTTTTCTTTGCATTCGTTTGATGATTTCTTTTATTTTAGCCCATCATGCATCATGTAGGACTTGAGTTTCTTGACTCATTCCTGACTATTGATGAGCCCTTGTTGAGTGCCCAATCATTCTTCATTTTCAAAACAAGAAATCCATTCCACTCCGAATCGGAAGGTTTGCCTCCGGTAAGTTGTTCTCGTCAGTTTTGACAAGAATTTCCCTGTCTGGATTCCCTATCCAAATTTTCATCTTATTCCTTTGATCCTTTTGGTTGCACACCGCTACCAGGACAGAGTCATGAGTTACCTGCCTGGCACGCACATGTCCCTCCAAAACGAAACCTGCAGGCCATCGGCTAGGTACCTCTCAATCGAGGGGTTGATCGTCCTCTTCTTTTCTCCTTCTCGTCCAGACTTGTGCTTTCCTTTTGCATTCTGCTCGAGCAGCTAATTCAGCGCTTTCACGAAAATTACAGTTGCCTGTTAGTTAGGCTGGGTGTCTCTTTACCTTGACTCCCCTTTTAGTCCACTCCATGTCATTTCTGCTTCATCGTCACCCCGTGACAACTCCACTTCACTTCCGCTTCGCTACCCTGCAAAGAGGAAGCCAAGGAGGGCAATCTGTAGACACCCGGTTCCGACTAATGGTTAACCACATTTCATGTATCCTAGTTAGCCCCTAGTTGGTGACTCACCTTGAGCCCATCACTAGCCTTGATTGAGCCCATTAACCATTAAAAATGCCTTGAAATCCCGCCCATTATTATTTTGGAGAGTCCATGTGCAATTATAACTTTTATCTGTTGTGTGATTGGCTGATAATCCAAAATAATTCGATTTTCCTAGTCGCGACATCTAGTCGCGACGGCCCTGGACGCCGCGACAGCCATGCATAATATCCATGCCGTGGGCTTGTTGCTATCGCGACGCCCGACCCGCCGCTTCTCTAGTCGCGTCCCTACGATACGCCGCGACAATGTCTGAGCGCACCAGACTCGCAACAACCTCCCATTTATCCTCCTATTGACCCAGCTTTATCCCTAGGAGATATCTCCACCCCTT